>JAJIBD010011113.1:0-45213 GCA_021461705.1 Cryptotis parvus
CTGGTGAAGCCTGTGCCTGCCTCACCCTCAGCCCAGCTGATGAAGAACACAGGCGTGATCCTTGCCAATGATGCCAACGCCGGCGCCTCAAGAGCGTGGTGGGCAACCTGCACCGCCTGGGTGTCACCAACACCATCGTCAGCCACTATGACGGGCGTCAGTTCCCAAGGTGGCTCCCGGGGACATCACGAGGTTGGGCTGGGCTGCAGCTCGCTCAGGCCCTGACGCCCCGATCCCCATTTTCCCAGGTGGCTGGGGGCTTCGACCGCGTCCTGCTGGACGCCCCTGCAGTGGCACCGGCGTCATCTCTAAGGACCCAGCGGTGAAGACCAACAAGGTGAGTCGGGCGGGGCGGGTGGTCGCTTCGACCTCGCGACCTCGTCCTCAGCTGCCTTCTAAATTCCGCCTCCCTGGGTCAGGACCGAGAAGGACGTCCTGCGCTGCGCCCACCTGCAGAAGGAGCTGCTCCTGAGCGCCATCGACTCCGGTCAGCGCCACCTCCAAGACGGGCGGCTACGTGGTCTACTGCACTTGCTCCGTCATGGTGAGGGCCCCAGCCCTGCCAGGGGCGCAGCGGGCACAGGGGTCCCGGAGCAGCCCCCGCCTCCAGCGCCGCCTTCCCCCTCCTGCCGGCAGGTGGAGGAGAATGAGTGGGTGGTCGACTACGCCCTGAAGAAGAGAACGCGGCGCCTGGTGCCCACCGGGCTGGACTTCGGGCAGGAGGGCTTCACCCCGCTTCGCGAAGCGGCGCTTCACCTAACGCTGCGGCGCCGCCGCCGCTTCTACCCCCCACACCCACAACATGGACGGCTTCTTCATCGCCAAGCTCAAGAAGTTTGCCAACTCTCTCCCCCAGCCCCAGACGGGTGAGCGGCCTCCCTCGGGGCTCACGGGGACTGTGGGGGAGAGGGCAGACGTTCTTGTTTCACTTTTCGTTTCGGGCTCACTCCTGGCGGTGCGTGGGGCGCCTATGGGATGGTAGCCCTGTGTACTACACTCCGGCCCCGGGAACTTCCTGATGTGTCTCTGGGGGAGGGGGCTGGCACTGCTCCCCCCAGCCTTGTGAGGGCCCCAGGTGCTCTAGCTCCTTCCGCCCATAGCCCCCAGAGAAGCTTTTCTGCCAGCCACCTCACAGGACCCGGGGCCTCCTCCTGGACTTGATGGTGGGTCTGCGGTGTCTTCTGTCGGTGCTGCTAGATTCTTGACTTTGGGGCTATACCTGGCTGTGCTCAGGGCTTACTCCTGGTGGTGTTCGGGGAACCTGTGGGATGCGGGGGATTGAACCTGGGTCAGCTGCGTGCAAGGCAAACGCCGTCCCGCTGGACTCCGCTCTGGTCCCCTGGGCTGCTGCATCCTTTGACCCAGGGTCATCTTCTGTTCGTCGGAGTGGACCTGCTGGCCCACGTCTTGGCACTATGGTTGTGGCTGAGTGCCCAGGGCGGGCTGCCTCCTATCAGTGTGTTGCCTTTTTTTCCCCCTTTTTTGGGTCATGCCTGACAATGCTCAGGGGTTACTCCTGGCTCTTCGCTCAGGAATTACTCCTGCTTTTTCTTTTTTAATTGCTACACATAAACAGTGGATTTAAACACTCACGAGCTTTTCAGGGTCAGAGCGATGGCCCAGCGGGTAGGGCATTTGCCTTGCACGCGGCTGGCCTGTGCTGGCTCGGGTTCGATCCCCGGCATCCCATATGGTTCCCGAGCACCGCCAGGAGTGATTCCTGAGTGCAGGGCCAGGAGTAACCCCTGAGCATTGCTGGGTGTGACCCGCCCCCAAAAAAAACTCATGAGCTTTTATTTATTTGTTTGTTTATTTGTTTATGCTTTTTTGGTTCACACCCGGCAATGCTCAGGGGTTTCTCCTGGTTCTGCACTTAGGAATTACTCCTGGCGGTGCTCGGGAGACCATATGGGATGCCGGGGATCGAACCCGGGCCAGCATAGGCGGCCAGTGGAAGGCAAACGCCCTACCCACTGGGCTATCACTCCAGCTCCTACTCATGAGCTTTTTTTTTTTTTTCCCCTTTTTGGGTCACACTCGGCAATGCTCAGGGGTTACTCCTGGCTCTGCACTCAGGAATTACTCCTGGCGGTGCTCAGGAGACCATATGGGATGCCGGGATCAAACCCGGGCTGGCATGGGCCGGCGGCGTGCAAGGCAAGCGCCCTACCTGCTGGACTATCGTCCGGCCCCCATCCTACTCATGAGCTTTTAAAAAAGAAAATAAATGAAAACTCCCGAGCTTTTGCAGGAGCATTAGTACAGCCAGAGGGCGCTTGCCTTGCCTGCGGCTGACTTGGGTTTGCTCCCGGCACCCTGTAGAGTCCACCAGCCCTGCCAGGAGTACCTGATCCCTGGCACTGATGGGTGGGATCCAAAAACAAAAAAAAAAGTGAACTTTTATTAGGGCAGGGAGCATTTTCGGTCACACCTGACAATGCTAATGGGTTACTCCTGGCTCTGCATTCAGGAATTATTCCTGATGGTGCTTGGGACCATATGGGATGCTGGGGATTGAACTAGGGTCAGCTGTGTGCAAGTACCTGCTGTACTATTGCTCCAGCCCCAAATTCATGAACTTTTTCTTTTTTGGTCACACCCGCGATGCTCAGGGGTTACTCCTGGCTCTGCGCTCAGGGATTACTCCTGGCAGTGCTCGGGGGACCATATGGGATGCCGGGGGATCCAACCCGGGTCAGCTGCAGGCAAGGCAAATGCCCCTCCCGCTGGACTATCTATCGCTCTAGCCCCAAATTCATGAACTTTAAAAGTAGCACATGGTTAGGGACTGGAGCCATCATGCAGACATATGCATAAAGACTGAAGCGCTTGCCTCGACACAGCTGACCCGGATACCACCCCGCGTAGGTCCCATGAGCCCTCCAAGAGTGATTCCTGAGCTGTGTTGGCGCAGCATGTATTCGGGGGCCAGAGAGAGGGGTGTGGCCCCGGGGAACAGAAAAAGCCAAAAGTGTTTTATTGATGGTGTCAGTGTCTTACGCGCTTGCTCCAGCTGGCCTGTGTGCTGTATTTCCCAGCATTTCCTCCGAGTCCGCTGGGAAAACGGTGGCTCTGGCTCGGAGACAGCCTGGCAGCACTTGGGGCTCTCGGGCCCGCCCTCCCCTTGGCATCACCTGACCTCACAGGGGCACCTGTGCCTGCGGACGCTTCCTGGAAACCATTTTTGCTCAGGCTTTGGGAAGGATCTCTTTTGGTTTGGTTGATTTTGAGTCACACCCAGTGATGCTCGGGGTCGTTACTCCTGGCTCTGACCTCAGGAATTACTCCTGGTGGTGTTCTGGGAACCAATTGGGATGCCGGAGATCCAACCCAGGTTGGCTGCATGCAAGGCAAACGCTGTCCTCGCTGGGCTATCGCTCCGGCCCCTCCCGACTCTATTACAAGTTTCAAATAACGACCTTGAGTAGAGTGCCCAGGCTAGCTCTGTCCCGTTGGCATGAAGCTCTTGCCCAGGAAGCAGTGCCCACGTCCCCAGATCTTCCTGCCTTCAGCTGTCTCCACCAGTCACTCGTGGGCGCGCCTGTGTTCTCAAACCTCTTTATTCTTAACCCCAGGAGATTCCTCCACGGCCACTCCAGAGTTGCCTGATGTGAAGGGTCAGGTGACCCCCCAAACCTGGGAGCCCCGGACAACCCGCCAAGAAGGCCGGAATAGCCAGGAAGGGAAAGCAGCAGGTGCCGCGGAAGGGCGGCGGCCCCAGGCCAGCTTCCAGAAGCAGAATGGCGTGTCCCGGGGACAGCCGCCAACTCTGCCGCCAGACCGCCCGGCCCAAACGCCCAGACGCCCTCGCAGCCCCAGGTTCGCCACGCGCCACCTGAGAAAGCTCAAAGGCCTGGCCAGCCGCCTGTGCCCAGGAAGGGCCAGCAGCAGGCCCCAAGCCGGTGCCTGTCCCCAGGGCCCACACAAAGGCAGGCCCGTGGTGCTCCGCTGGCCGAGACCCAGGCCCCTGCAGAGCAGGAAGGCCAGGATCAGCGGCCGGCAAAGACCCAGAGGAAGAAGGCGAGCAACAGTGGCCAAAGACGTCTAAGAAAGTCGCCTTCCAGAAACAGAACGCGCCCCCCAGGGCACCCAAGACTCCACACACATCCCCCACGCCTCCAAACGGCCCCCAGCAAAGAGGGAGAAAAACCTCAGTCCCGGGCAATAGCCGCCCAGCGGCCCTGGGCTCCGGGGACTCTGCCCTCTGCCAGCCTTGGCCACCCCGCCCGCTTGCCCCTGAAATGAATATGTTTCCCCAACCACTCCCCTGGCTCTCGCGTGTTTGTGCTCTAACCCCAGTCATCGCTGGTGGCCGAATTGGGGTGTGTTTAAAGGGCACCAGTGCCCTGAGTGGCAGTTGCTCGTGGTTAGCGCTTCCCCAGAGGGGAGAAGCCAGGCGCCGCTCCGGGGGGTCTCTGCGTCCTTGACTCGCTCAGACCCAAAGCTAGCCCGAGTCTAGTTGGAACTCGGGCGCGGAGGGGAGGGTCTTCGGGTGCGGGGAGGGAGACGCACCGTGCGGGAGCACCGGGGCACAGTGGAGGGTCTGAGTTTCCGCCCTCCTGGCAAGTTTCCATCCAGGACCCTTAAGGGTGGTCGGGGGAGCCTCTCCGGGCTCAAGCCAAGGCCCAGGGCGGTCCAGGCCCCGGGCGCCAATGGGGCCGTTCATTGGGTCCCTCGCCGCCCTGCTCCGCCTCCCTGCCCTCTGCCCTCCCCGGCGGGCCTCCTGATTGGCTGCCCCGATCCCGCGAGCGCCCGATTGGTCAGCGCCCTCGCTCTCCATCCCTGCTCCTGCACTGGTCTCCATCTCCCAGCAGAAGGCGCAGCCATGAATCCGTTATTTGGCCCCAACCTCTTCCTCCTCCAGCAGGAGCAGCAGGGCCTGGCCGGGCCGCTGGGGGGACCAGCTGGGAGGCGGCGACCACTTCGCCGGGGGGGGGGACGGGCCCCGGCAGCCCTCGCCGCGGCGGGCCTGGCTTCCTACTCGCCCCCGGGTCGGGCCGGGCGCCCCCCGCCGCCATGGCTCTCCGCAACGATCTGGGCTCGAACATCAACGTGCTCAAGACCCTGAACCTCCGGTTTCGCTGCTTCCCTGGCCAAGGTGCACGAGCTGGAGCGCCGCAACCGGCTGCTGGAGAAGCAGCTGCAGCAGGCGCTGGAGGAGGGGAAGCAGGGCCGGCGGGGCCTGGGCCGGCGCGACCAGGCGGTGCAGACCGGCTTCATCAGCCCCATCCGGCCCCTGGGGCTGCCCCTGGGCGCGCGGCCGGCCGCCGTGTGCCCCCGTCGGCGCGGGTGCTGGGCTCGCCCGCGCGCTCGCCCGCGGGATCCCTGGCCCCGTCGGCCGCCTGCCCCTCGCCCTCCACCACCTCCTCCACCTCCACCTCCTACTCGGCGTCCGCCCGCTTCATGCCTGGCACCATCTGGTCCTTCTCGCACGCACGCCGCCTCGGACCCGGGCTGGAGCCTACGCTGGTGCAAGGGCCTGGCCTGTCGTGGGTGCACCCCGACGGGGTGGGCGTCCAGATCGACACCATCACCCCGGAGATCCGCGCCCTCTACAACGTCCTGGCCAAAGTGAAGCGCGAGCGGGACGAGTATAAGCGGAGGTAGGCGCGGAGGCACTTGGGGAGGTGAGAAAAAGGGACCCTTGAGGTGGGCAGTGGGCCTCGAGGCCGGGCCACGCCCCGCTGTCATGGGCTTGGGATACCGGGAGGAATCGAAACGGGAGTCCAGAGCCTGGTGTGGAGAGAGGAGCTGGGAGCGGGCCGGACTGCAAACCGGAAGCCCAGAGCCCCCTAGAATGGAGAAGTGTCGCCCAGGACGGGAAGCAGGACGAGACCGGGACCCATCCACGGGGTCCCCTCCAGGCTTCCTTTGGGGCAGCTCCGTGAAAGGGTCCCGATGTTGGGACCGAAACTTCCCGGAGGGATGAGAAGTAAGAGGGCCAGGAGTTGGGGGCCCGGATTCCCAGTGCAGTGAGAGCGGGTGGCGCAAGGGGCGCCTTGTGCCGGCTCTGCTCGGCCTACCCTGGGCCGGTGGTTGGAAATGGGGTCCCTGATCTGGGCCTTTGCTAGAGGCTCCGGGCTGGGGGCCGGCGGCAGGGACTGTGCTCAGGGCATTGCTTGGAATGTCCCAAATCTGAGGGGACATTCGGGGAGAACAGAGGACGCCAGGAGAATGTGAGTGTGCAGAGTTGAAGGCGGAGCATAGGAAACTGAGTAAGAGGCCGCTGGGAGAGGGACACGCCCTGGGCGTGGGGGACAGACTGGGCATTCTCCAGAACGTGTGTGTGGACACGCGGGACCCTGCGGGAGGGGATGTGAGGCCAGCGTCAGTGGCTGCCTGCCACCGGGCCCTCGAGACCAGTGTTTTATTTTCTTGGTTGTTTCTTTTTTGGGCCACACCCGTTGATACTCAGGGCTTATTCCTGGGGTGCACAGGGGACCATATGGGGTGCCGGATCACACTCAGGTTGGCCCGGCGTACAATTCAAGGCAAGCACCCAGCCCTCTGTACTGTCACCTCCGGGCCTGCATGAGCCATTTTTTAACAGGCTGCAGTTTGTGGGACCTCTGAAAGAGGCCTCGGCTTGGGGGAGGGGCAGGTGACAGGTGACACGGGAGGCTGGGTGGGACCTTCAGGCTCAGCCTAGAAGCAGCTGCTGCTCCCCCTTGCGGACGGGCCTGGAACGACTGTTGCAGGCATCTTCACCCCGGCGCCCCCCCGGCAGCCCCTCCCTCCTGGCTGGCTTTGGCTGGGGCTTAGCATGGGTTTAGGGATTGACTTTCTGGAAATTACCACTGAGGGGAGGGGGTGGGGTCCTCAGAGCTCAGTCCCCTGTAGAGCCTAACACCCTCCGGTCTGCCGGGGCCCAAATTCAGTCCTGACCAGCTCTTGCTGCCTTCAGGGGCCTCAGCGTGGTCAGGCACCGCTGGGCACTGTTACCCTCACACTGGCCTTCCCAGATGCCCGGCCCCGAGCGCGGATGGTTCTGGAAAACATCCCTGGCCACAGGAACAACTGTTGTTTTTAGGGGAGATTTTTTTTCTTTTTTTAACTGAAAGCTCGTCTGTCCTTGCTCCAGCTGTCTGGGGGAGGATGAGCTCATGGCCCTGCGGCAGTATGGCTGGCCAAGCGTGCGCCAGGGCCCCCCTCTCGTGCTGGCACCCCCGACCCCCCGGGTTCTTTTCCCTTTCCAGCAACACTTCAACTCCATGTGTAGCCAGGGGAGCCTGGAGCCCGGCCGGGCACTGAAGCGGGAGCAGCGAGGCTGAGGCCTGCTCTTCCCAGCCCCGGTGCCTGCGTGCCCTTGGGTGGGTGTCCGCTCGGAGATAGGAGGGCACACTCAGCACACACACTCACACACGCACTCACACACACTCACATGCACACTTACAAACACACGCACACACACTCATTCACACACGCAGTCACATACTCACACATGCACTCACACATGCACACACACACGCATTCACACACGCACTCACACGCACTCACACACATATGCACTCACATGCACACTCAAACACGCACACACTCATTCCACACACACTCACACACACTCATGCATGCACTCACATGCACACTCAAACACACACACTCACACGCAGTCACACTCTTTTACACACACACACACACACTTCCTCACAGATGCCCTTTATTTGGGAGAAAGGTGTTGGGTGCTCAGATAATGTGGAAGTTCCTGGCCTCTTTCCTTCACTCTCCTGTCTTTCTTTTCTGTTTTGTTTTTTGGAGAGAGTGAGGGCTACTCCCAGCTCTGCCTGTGGGTTACTCCTGGCAGCGCTAAAGGGAACCATTTTGGTGTTGGCTGCATGCTGCAAGACAGATGCCTCAGTTTGTTTCCTCCCAAACAAGCCTCCCATCTTAAAAAGGTGGGTTTTTTTTTGGGGGTTGGGTTTTGGGGGCCACACCCAGTGATACTCAGGGCTTGCTCCTGGCTCTGTGCTCAGGGATCACTTTTTTTTTTTGCTTTTTTTTTTTAACCCCTGAGTAACCCCCACAATGCTCAGGGGTTACTCCTGGTGGTGCTTCGGGGGACCATATAGGATGCTGGGGATCGAACCGGGTAGGCCATGTGCAAGGCAAGCGCCCTGTGTTTTATGCTATCACTCAGGCCGGCCCCATCAGGGATCACTTTTGGTGCGGCTCAGGGGACCATCTAGAGTGCCAAGAACCGAATCCAGGTCAGCCTCTTGCAAAGCAAGTGCCCTACCTGCTATACAATCTCTTTCCGGCCCTTAAGGACATTTTGGGGTCCTGGGGTCTGAGTCAGCAGTAAAACCCTGGCTTGCATGTCTGAGACCTGGGGTCCAACTCTGGGTCCAGTCCCCAACATTAAGAAGCTCCATGGGATAATAGGTGTCAGTTGCAGAGCAGATAGGAGTGGGCGCGTGGGTGATCGCCCCGGGGCCACTCTGTGGGTGCCTGTGTGCCTTCACCCTTCTGAACCCCCTTTGGGTCCTGGGCCGAGGCTCCCTGGGGTTTCTTCCGCTCAGGCTTCCTCCCTTCCGGGTGCATCTCGCCCTGGAGGAGGGTGTCCTTGGCGTCTGGACACTCCTTGGCCAACGCCTGCACACCTGGAGAGGACGCGGGCGCCAGCAGGGAGGGGCCCGCAGCCCTCAGCCAACTTATTATTAGAAATGGTGCAGTGCGGCTGTGGGGAGCCAGCCGGGAGCTGGGGAACGTGAGCTCAGGGCAGCGGCGGCAGGGGAGGGACGGGCCAGGGAGGCCTTCCCGGGTGCCGCCTCTCTGTTCCCTTGGGGTTGGCTGTTCCTGGGGCTCCAGACCAGCTCTAGGGCCAGGAAGCCTTTGGGCCAGCCGACTGTGGGGATCCCAGCTCCCGGCGCTGCCCCCCTCTCGGCCATGTGCTAGAACCTGCCCTGCTCTCACGGCCCGGCTGACGTGAGCGGCCTAAGCACTATCCATCAGACAGCCGAATTCTGCCTATAGCCCACCGGGTGGGCGCTGTGCTCCCTGTGTCCCGTCTGGGTTGTGGGGCCTCAGGACTTCAGGGCGCCTACTCTATGGAGGGGCTCCCTGCTGGGTGGTTTCTGGGGTGTCTCCGGGGGTGGCGTGGGGGGAGGGCGGCCTCTGACATCCCACAAGGCCCCCGCCCAACTCCCACCTCTGCTGACATGGCCTGTCCCCTACGGCTGCCTTTCCAGGCCTAAGTGGAAATGGCCCCAGGGAGAGAGCCCCCCAGGAGAGAGGGCGGAGGCTAGAGCGCGGTGTGCGGGCAGAGCAGGAGACCCTGGATCTGTGCACTGCAGGTGGGAGCCCTGGGCCGGGCAGCCTGCGGTGGGGCGGGCAGGAGTGGGGGTGCCGGGGAGAAGCAGGGCTGGCCCAGGGCAGGCTCTGCGGGGCCTCTCGGTGGCTCTTAAATATAGCCCTGTGTGGGGCTGGCGGTGCCAGGGTGGCAGCTGGTGGCTTCAGTCTGTGCCAGGGAAGCTGCCTGACAGCTGCAAGCGGCGCCTGCTGGACACCAGATACTCCTGTCCACTGCTCGCCTAGCCCCGTCTCCACCCCAGGCCGTGGGAGCCAGAGCCAGGCTGAGGCCTGGGCCCCAGCGGTGGCGCTGGGGGGCCCCATGGACTCGGTACCCACGGCCCCTCCTGTGTCCCCAGGTGGGAAGAGGAGTACACGGTGCGGGTGCAGCTGCAGGAGCGCCGTGGCCGAGCTGCAGGAGGTGAGCGCCCCCATGCCCCTCCGCCCGGCGCCGCGCCCGCTGCTGCCCTGACGCCCGCTTTCCCCACGCCATAGGAGGCCCAAGAAGCCGATGCCTGCCAGGAGGAGCTGGCCATGAAGGTGGAGCAGCTGAAGGCCGAGCTCGTGGTGTTCAAGGGGCTCATGAGCAATGTGAGTGTGGCCGCACACGCACATGGAACACACATGCATACACACACATGCACGGGACATGGAACACGCATACAGAACACACATGCATACAGAACACATATGCACACAGAACACATGCATACAGAACACACATGCACACAGAACACATGCATACAGAACACACATGCACACAGAACACATGCATACAGAACACACATGCACACACATGCACGTGGAACATACATGCACACACATCATGTGGAACACACATGCACATAAATACACACAGAATACACATGCATACACATGCACGGAACACACCTGCACACAGAACACACATGCATGCACACAGAACACATGCACATGGAACATACATGCATACACATCATGCGGAACACACATGCACATAGATGCATGCAGAATACACATGCATACACATGCAACGGAACACACCTGCACTCCAAACACACCTGCACTCCGAACAGACATGCACATATGCACATGGAACATACATGCCACACATCATCGCGGAACACACATGCACATAGATGCACACAGAACACACGTGCATGCACACAGAACATGCATGTGCACACATACTCTCACGCTTCGTACATGCGCACATGATCACATCCACACTAACATGCACACAACACAAACACACACACAAACACCTTTCACCTGGGGGCTCAGCCGTGCACCCATCCAGCCATCTGCTGTGGGTCCATCCATCCTCCTGTCCCTCTGTCTGTCCATCACCCACTCCCCTACCCACCCATCTGTCCGTCTGTCCTTTCACCCACCCCTTCCCCATTCATCCACTCATCCATCCATCTGTCTGTCCGTCCATCCACCCCCACCCGTCCATCAGTCTGTCCTATCTAGCTGCCTAAGCCCGTCCACACAGCCTTGGTGGCTTGAACGTCTTCACTTCCAGCCCGCTGCCTTCCCCACACTTTCGGCTCCCGCCCTCTGCCGCCCACCACCCCCATTTCAGAAAAAAAAACCCTTGTGGTGGGCATCGTGTCCACTAGCCAAGGGAGCCATGGTGTTCCCACACAGATCTCGGCCTCATGGCCGCTGTATCCTCTGTGGGACGGGGCCACTAGGCAGGAGAGTGAAGGTCATCGTGTCCTTCGATGGCTTGGGGGAGCCCACACTCGGGGGGTCGCAGAAGTGCTGGGCCCCAGGGGACAGGCCACGTGCTCTGGGTGAGGACTGGGCGCTGCCTCATGGGGCCCACTCCTCAGAACCTGTCGGAGCTGGACACGAAGATCCAGGAGAAGGCCATGAAGGTGGACATGGACATCTGCCGCCGCATCGACATCACGGCCAAGCTCTGCGGCGTGGCGCAGCAGCGCAACTGTGAGGACGTGATCAGGATGTTCCAGGTGAGGCAGGGGCGGGGGAGGCCGGCCCGAGAAGCCCGGCTCCTAACGTCACGTCTCCCCCTCTCTCCCTCCTGCGCCTCCACAGAAGCAGCTGGTCAGTCCAGCGCCACCCGCTGGGCTACTCAGCACGCACCTTTTCCCCCACGCGTTCTCTCTTTGTATCTCTCTGTCTCTGTCTCTGTCTCTATCTCTCTGTCTCTGTCTCTCTCTGTATCTCTCTCTGTCTCTGTCTTCTGTCTCTCTGTCTCTCTATCTCTCTGTCTCTGTCTCTATCTCTGTATCTCTCTGTGTCTCTGACTCTGTCTCTCTCTGACTCTATGTCTGTCTCTGTTTCTCTCTCTTCCTTTCTCTGTGTCTCTGTCTCTCTCTGCTTCTCTGTCTCTGTCTCTCTGTCTCTGTGTCTCTCTCTGTGTCTCTGTTTCTGTCTCTCTCTCCTTCCAGCCCTTCTCTCTCCTCTCTCCTCTGTCTTCTCCCTCTCTCCTCCTCTCTCTCTCTCTCTCTCTCTCTCTCTCTCTCTCTCTCTCTCTCCATTTCTTCTCTCCCCCTCACCCCTCAGGGCCAGTGACTCCGCCCACAGTCTCCCCATCTTCTCCCTCTGGGGGCACAGACATGTTGGGGCTAAACCCGCCCAGCGCCCCCACTGCCTCTCCTCCCCTTCCCTCTTCACCTCTGCTCTTCTTCCTCTGCAGCCCGGGCCGTCCCCGCCCGTCTGTCTTGCCTGTCTGTCTGTCGTCTGTCTGTCTGTCGTCTGTCTGTCTGTCTGCGACTCTGAGGTCTCTGTCCCTGTCGTGGTGGCGCGGTCCCGCTCGTCCCCCTCCTCCGCTGCCCGGCTTCCTGTCTGTAGCCTCTGCCCTTCTCTCCCCCCGAAGGTCCGTCCATGGGGCGGAAGCGGGAGCGCAAGGCCGCTGTGGAGGAGGGGAGCCGCAGGTGGGGGGACAGTGCCGTGCCCGGCCCCGAGGGCGAGGAGGAGGAGAGCGCGGCCCTGAGCATCAGTGAGGAGATGCAGCGGATGCTAAACCAGCTGTGAGTGCCGGGACCCCGCACCCGGCCCCCAGGACCCCCCCACACCCACTCTACCCGGACCCTGCACCCACCCACCGGAACCCCTGCACTCGCCCACCGGGACCCCCGCAGCTGCCCCCGACCCCTGCACCTGCCTACCGGAACCCCTGCACTTGCCCACCGGGACCCCCGCACCCACCTACGCGGGAGCCCCTCACATGCCCACCGGGACCCCTGCACGCGCCCCCACCCCTGCACCCCACCGGCCCGCAGCCCCGCTCCCTGTCTTCAGGCGCGAGTGCGACTTCGAGGACGACTGTGACAGCCTGACGTGGGAGGAGGCGGAGGAGACGCTGCTGCTCTGGGAGGATTTCTCGGGCTATGCCATGGCGGCCGCCGAGGCCCAGGGGCGAGGTAGGGACCTTGCGCCCTCGCCCGCCCGGCCCCTCGCTCCCTGCGTCCCTGACCCCACGCCCGGCTCTCTCCCAGCCGCAGGAAGACAGCCTGGAGAAGGTGATCAAAGACACCGAGTCCCTGTTCAAGTCCGGGAGAAGGAGTACCAGGAAACCATTGACCAGATTGAGGTGAGGCGCGGTGGGCAGCACAGGGCCGGCCCCAGGACGGCCCGACAGACGGCCCCTTGGTTTCCTTTCTTTTTTCTTTTTGGGCCACACTTGGCGTGCTCAGGGGTCACTCCTGGCTCTTTGCTCAGGAATTACTCCTGGCAGTTTTCGGGAGACCATATGGGATGCCGGGGATAAACCCAGGTTGGCTGCATGCAAGGCCTCCCTGCTGTGCTATCACTCTGGCAGTTTCCTTTTCCTTCCTTCCTCCCTCCCTTCCTCCCTTCCTCTTTCTTTCTCCCTTCCTCCTCCCTCCCTCTCTCCTTTCCTTCCTTCCTTCCTCATACCTGGCGATGCTCAAGGGTTACTCCTGGCTCTGCACTCCAGGAATTAATCCTGGTGGTGCTCGGGGACCATATGAGATGCTGGGGATTGAACCCGGGTCGGCCGTAGATAAGGCAAATGCCCTTCCTGCTCTGGCTCTGGTCTTGTTTTTTGGGCCTCACCCAGTGGTGCTCAGCACTTAGTCCTGGCTGTGTGCTCAGGGCTCACTCCCGAGCCAGTGGTGACCCCTGAGCGCTGCCATTGCCAGCTGAGTGTGAGCACAGCCGTGGGCAGCCGAGTGTGGGGTCAGGGACCAAGCCCCAGGTAGGAAGCCCTGAGGACGGCCCGGCCCGCCCCACGTGAGAAAGCCTGGAGAGTCCGCTGGGGTGGGCTGTGGGAGCCGTGACCACCTACCCCGGGGCTCTGCACCGACCACCCTGCCCTGTCCCCACCCAGCTGGAACTGGCCACGGCCAAGAGCGACATGAACCGGCACCTGCACGAGTACATGGAGATGTGCAGCATGAAGCGGGGCCTGGACGTGCAGATGGAGACGTGCCGCCGGCTCATCACGCAGTCGGGGGACCGGTGAGCAGCAGGGGCGGGGCGCCGCGGTGGCAGGGGCGAGTGGGGAGGGTGAGGCTGAGAGGGAGGGGCCCAGTGAGACGGGAGGGGAGTGTGCAGGGGTGTGACGGAGGGCAGGGGCCTGCTAGCACTGCCGTCTCCTGATGCCACCTGGACACACGCACAGACAGGCACACACACAGTGGCGGGAGAAGTTTCCTTCCCCTGGACATACACACACACACCCGGACACACGGCAGGCACATACAGACACACACAGGCACAGACACACGACAGGCACATACAGACACACACAGACAGACACACAGTGGCGGGAGAGAATTCTCCTTCCCCTTCCTGCTCCCCAGCGTGTGCACACAGACAGACAGCACACACACACACACACACACACACACACAGTGTCGGGGAGAAATCTCCTTCCCCTTCCTGCTCCCCAGCGCGCACACACACAGACAGACACAGACACAGACACAGACACAGACACACACACACACACACACACACACACACAGTGGCGGGGGAGAATTCTTCCCCCTTCCTGCTCCCCAGCGCACACACAGACACAGACACACACAGACACACAGACACACACACACACACACACACACACAGTGGCAGGGGAGAAGTCTCCTTCCCCTTCCTGCTCCCCCAGCACTTCCTGTCCCTCTCAGCCGTTTCCTGCCCCGAGATCCCCGCCCCAGGGTGACCGCTGGTGTTTCTTTCTAGAAAGTCTCCTGCGTTCCCTGCGGTCCCGCCTAGTGACCCCCGCCACCGGGCGAGGCTGAGGACTCCGATCGAGACGTCTCATCTGACAGCTCCATGAGATAGTGGCCTGCTGTCCCCCCATACTGCCCCAGGCCCGCTGGGTGTCCCGGGGTCCCACGCTACCGGGTGGGCCCCCTACGGACTGGACACCATCCTCTCGGGCTCCCTCAGACCTCGGCCTCCCGTGATCTGGGGTGCCAGCGATCATAAGGCGTGGCCGGCATTGTGGCTGTCCCTCCCTGGGTCTCCTGCCTTCAGTCAGGGGTGGGCGCCGGCACCCGATGCCGCCAGAGCCTTCTCCATGAGTCAGGACGGGGCAGGGCCCGGCACTGGTGGGAAGCATTTGGGGCCGTGTGGCAGTGCCCTCTTCCCTCCTTAAGTGCCGCTCCTCAGAGGGACCTCAGTGTGGCCCCTGGCTCCGACGGGGCTGGGCGAAGCTACTTGGTGTGTGCGTGTGTGCGTGTTGGCGCGTGTGCACCGGGCATGCGCGTGCATGAGCTCAGGGTCTTGATTTCACGTCGCGGTCCCGGCCTGGGTGACAGGTCGCAGAAGGCCCGTGTTGGGCTGTGGCGTGGAATCCTGAATAATAATGAAAGCAGCAAGTGTAGCCCCGAGCCCGTGTGTTACTGTCTCGAGCAAGGGCCAGAGAGGTGGCTCAGTGGGCTGAGCACATGCTTTGCAAGCGGCTGGCCTGTGGCCATCCCTGGCTTTGCTGATGGTGCCGTGAACCTGCCAGGGACTACCCCAAGCAGAGAGCCAGGAGGAGATGCCTGCATCCACAGGTGTGGCCCCCAAAACCAGAACCTAGGCCAGAGCAAGCCCCCAGGTCAGGCAGACACCTGTGTCTTCCGTTGGCTGGTCCTGTATCATTTAGGGCTTCTCAAGCACGCCAGGAGTGACCCCGAGCACAGAGCCTTGAGCATTACTGGGTGTGGCCCCAATTCCCCGAGTGAAAAACACGGGGCTCAGCCTAGGCCACTCTGCCCTCGTGGCTCAGGCCAAGTGAGGTGCCAGGCCAGTGGTGTTTGCCCAGATGAGGCAGCATCAGAGACGGGCAGGCGTCTGGTGCCTCAGCCCTACTGAGTCCCCAAACCACCCGTGGGTCAGACCCTCACTCTTTTTTTTTGGGTCACACCTGGCAATGCTCAGGTTATTCCTGGCGGTGCTCGGGGACCATATGGGTTCCGAGGATTGAACCTGGGTCGCCGTGTGCAAGGCAAATGCCCTCCCCCACTGTGCTATGGCTTCGGCCGGACCCCACATTCTGACATGCGCCACATCACGCTTTCTGGGCCAGGCAGGAATCACTTCACAGCGCCTGGTTACTCGGAGCCTGGATTTGGGACGGGATAAACTGCTTCCCTCTCACCAACTGGGATGGGATCCCAGCACCCACCAGGTTCCCAAGCAGAGGCAGGAGGGGCCCCTCAGCTCACAGCTGTGCAGGTCCCAGTAGAACAAAGACCAGGAAGAGTGGGCAGGAAGGGGCCTGCAGTGTCCTTCACCTCCGCTGGGCCCCGTGCCCAAGATACATCGGGCACTCCCGCTCAAGGACATCCCGTGGGGGGCCGGAGCGATAGCCCAGCGGGTAGGGCGTTTGCCTTGCATGCAGCCGGCTCATGCCGCCTGGGTTCAATCCCTGGCATCCCGTATGGTCCCCTGAGCACCGCCAGGAGTTATTCCTGAGTGCAGAGCCAGGGAGAAACCCCTGAGCATCGCCGGGTGTGACCCAAAAACCAAAAAAAAAAAAAAAAAAAAAAGACATCCCGTGGGGCCAGAGTGACAGTGCAGCAGTTAAGGCACTTTCTCGCACACAGCCGACCCCTTTGATCTCTGGCACCCCATCTGGGCCCCACCAGGACGACTCAAGAATATCAAGGGGTGCGGCCCCTCCAAGCAGGGAAAACACATTCCTATATCACTGGTCCCGTCCAGGAGGCTGTAGATAGCTTCCAGGGTGCAGCAGGCTCCAATCTTGTTCCTACCCACCTGCAAGGGGCGCCAGGCCTTTCTTGCAATAGCAGAACAGTTGCCATGTGGGCTGATGGCAGCAACGCCCCCACTCCCCAACACACACACCAAACCCAACAGCTGGCGGGGTGCAGTGTACTTTATTATTGATGGTACATGACAAGGTGGGGCTCCCTCAGCCCCGACCCTCCTCAGGGGTCTGGGATGGAAACTTCGAGGTCAGGAGATTCTCAGTGTGTTGGATGAGTGGGGGAAGGACTCCCCAGCAGCTGAGGGCCCTCTCTCTTCCTCTTAGTGCTCTCGCTGGGGGTTGTGGTCCTGGGGGGCGCGCTTACTCCTTGGAGGCCATGTGGACCATGAGGTCCCACCACCCTATTGCTGTAGCCAAACTCGTTGTCGTACCTGGAAGGGGAGTGTCGTGAAGGGCCTCGCCAGTAGAGGGCGCCAGAGTCCCCCTCCCTCCCGCCTCCGGCCCTGCCAGGTACCTACCAGGAAATGAGCTTGACGAAGTGGTCATTGAGGGCAATGCCAGCCCCAGCATCAAAGGTGGAGGAGTGGGTGTCGCTGTTAAAGTCGCAGGAGACAACCTGGTCCTCGGTGTAGCCCAGGATGCCCTTGAGGGGCCCCTGCGAGGCCTGTTTCACCACTTTCTTGATGTCGTCGTATTTGGCCTGACGGGGCACAGATGTCACTGACATCCTGTCCTTCTGCCAGCCCCCCAAGGCCCACTCCTGACCCCACCAGGCCCCGCCCCAGACACCTACAGCTTTCTCCAGGCGGCAGGTCAGATCCACGACGGACACGTTGGGGGTGGGCACCCGGAAGGCCATGCCGGTCAGCTTCCTGCACAGGAGGGACAGCATCAGCCCGGGGCTCCCCGGTCCCGGGCACCCTGGGCAGAGAAAAAGCCCAAACAGCCTCTCACCCATTCAGCTCTGGGATGACCTTGCCCACGGCCTTGGCCGCGCCGGTGGCAGCGGGATGATGTTCTGGGCCGCCCCTCGGCCGTCACGCCAGAGTTTCCCAGAGGGGCCGTCCACGGTCTTCTGGGTGGCAGTGATGGCGTGGACAGTGGTCATGAGCCCCTCCACGATGCCGAAGTTGTCATTGATGACCTTGGCCAGGGGGCCAAGCAGTTGGTGGTGCAGGAGGCGTTGCTGACGATCTTGAGGGAATTGTCGTATTTCTCGTGGTTGACGCCCATCACAAACATGGGGGCGTCGGCAGAGGGGGGGGGAGATGATGACCCTTTTGGCACCCCCTTCAAGTGGGCCTGCAGGAGAGAGTTCCAGAGAGTTCCAGACCCAGGTTCCCCACTCCCACCATAACCCGGAACCCCAATCTTCCCGCAGCACCCAAGTCCCCCAGCCCCTCACTCACCCCAGCCTTGTCCATGGTGGTGAAGACCCCAGTGGACTCCACAACGTACTCGGCACCTGCTTCGCCCCACTTGATGTTGGCGGGATCTCGCCTACAACGGACGTGTCAGAGCTTAGAGGGGGCGGCATGGACCGCCTTCTAGAACCTTCTCCCACAGCGACTTTCCCTCCATGCCCTCCTCCCCACTTACTCCTGGAAGATGGATATGGGCTTCCCGTTGATGACGAGTTTCCCGTTCTCGACCTTGACGGTGCCGTTGAACTTGCCGTGGGTGGAATCATATTGGAACATGTACACCTACACGGCAAGTGAGGGTTCAGGGCCGTACCTCCGCCAGGCCTGCGCACACCCCTCTGCCTGTTGTGGGGGTACACTCACCATGTAGTTGAGGTCAATGAAAGGGTCATTGATGGCCACAATATCCACTTTGCCACTGGTAAAAGCAGCCCTGGTCACCAGGCGCCAATACGGCCAAATCTGTAGGAATCAGGTAAAGGCAGTTAAGAGAATTCTCCCTGGGGAAAAATATTGGCAGCTTGCGAATAACCTGCGTTCACTCCAGGCCTCGCCCATGGGAGACGACTTTCCTCCAGCACCGGCCACCCCCACCAGCTGTGCCCTGGGCACGGTCCTTGCTTCCAGCCTGGCGCTGCTTCAGGCCACACCCTCTGGGAGCCCAGACTTGTACACTCAGCATCACCAGGCTCAAAGGGCGAGAGCAAAGGTCGGAAACTGGGCGGATGGGGTAAGCCCACCCCTTCTGCCTGGCCTCTCCCCACGAGGGTGGTGGGAACGACCCCCCCCACCCCCTAATGGGGGGAAACCCAGCGGCTCTTCTAGGCTTTCCCCCAAGAAACAGGAGCGGGTGCAGCAGCTGCTGGGGAGGCAGGGCGCGCAGCCAGAACCCCCAAAGGTCAGGCAGTTATATTTAACCCCAGACTGGGGGATCTGGTTTCTGGGAGCCCAGCGGCCATGGCGGCAGCATTCCCAGCGTTCAGACACCCAATCCCGCCCATGACCTTTAGATTTAGAGCCCAGGCTGAGAGGGGCTGGGGAGCTCGCCGAGGTAAGGGGGTGCTGCCCAAGGAGCCATTCTGGGGTGCACATGGTTCTGGAACTATCCATGACTCAGCTTCCTCGCCGGCCAGGAGGGATTAGTGCGTGAGAGGGGCGGGACCCCCGGACAGGCAGGGCCGGTTGCAGAGAAGCTTAGAGGGATGCGCAGCGGATGGAGGGCTGGGGCCGGGCGGCCCGGGGTCGGGTTCCCTCCCAGGTTTCACCTGGCTCACAGGAGCGGGCGGCCGCACCCCAGCCGGCGGCGGAAGCGGGCGGGTGAGTCACCGGCACGGCAGGAGGAACACGGGGCGCGAAGGAGGTTCCCTAACGGAGCTTCATTCATTTCCTGCCCGCTTGCGCCACGCCGGTGGGGGCAGCGTGCAGGCCCGGCGCCACCCCCACCCCCGGTTGGGGATGTGTGTAGGGGAGCCCGGTGGGGGAGGGCGCCTCCCCAGGCCAGCACGTGATCCCGCAGGGCGCGAAAGGGAGCGAGCAGCCCCGGCAGGGCCACAGGGGGCCTGCACCCCAGCAAGAAGCGGGGACCCCCCGCATCCTGCAATGGAAGGTTCCCGGCTACTCGCACCCGCGGGGCGGAGTTACAGGAGGCGCCGCAAGAACTTGGGGTATTGGGGGAAACATAAAGGCCTTTGAGTGCTGACCTTGAGCTCTCCTTTGATGGGGATGGACACCCCACTCATGTCCCCTCCTTTCCCACGCACCCTAAGACGCGCTTGCAAAGCCGGGGGCCGATGGGGGACCCCGGCCTGAGGGCGCAGAAGGATCGGGGGCGCCTGTGCAGGCGCAGCCCGGCCCGACTCACCCGTTCACTCCGACCTTCACCATCGTGTCTCGGGGATGCGGCTGCGGGGACAGCGGGGCGAGCATCAGCATCAGGCGCGGGGCTCCCGCCCGCCCGCCCTCCCCTCCCCAGGCCTCCATTCGCGCCCCGCGCGCCCGCACGTCCAGCCTCCGGCCCCTGCAATGCGGCAGCCGCGCCCCGGACCTGGCCCCGCGCCCCCCGCCGCCCCCTGGACCCGCGCCCAAGCCTTTGTGCCTCTCCCGGGCCTGTCTGTTTGTTTTCCTTTTTTTCTTTTTACCTGGCGCTGCGTAAGAAGAGGCGGCTTCTGTCGAACGGGGTGGAGCAGAGAGCACAGGCGGAGGCTGCAGCCCCAATTTATAGACACGGGGTGTGGCGGGGCGGGCCGGGGTGACGCGAGTCCGCCCCCGCCCGCTCGCCCAGTCCCAGCCCAAGGGCGCGGAGGCATGAGCTACGTGCACCCGTAAATACGCGCGAGTAGCGGCGCCTTCACAAAAAAAAAAAAATAAATGGGGTTGGTGAACGGCCGGTTTCCTCCCTCTGTGCCCGCACCGAAAGTGTGGACCGGGGTGGACAGAGCGAGCTCAAGGATTGAAATTAGCCCCGAGGAACAGGCTTGGAGGAACGCAGGAGATTCTGGACCAGTGAGAACCGAGCACATCCCGGAGCCCCGCCAGGAAAGTTGCTGCTTGGATGGGTACAGGTGGCACTTGGGCGCCTGTGGAATGGGGGCCAGGGTGGGGTGGGGGGTGGCGCTGGGGCAGGCTCACCGCCGCACGTGGCCACCCCCCCCCCTCCCCCTTCTTTTCTTACGAAGACTGAGAGGCGGGAAGGCTGAGGAACTTGTCCAGGCTCCTTGGTAACGGCACGGACTGCAGAGGAGGCCGGGGGATGGGGTGGGGGGGCCTTCCCGCTCCCCGGTCCTCCTCCCCATCCCCTGGCTCCGGGCCTTTGTGGGCAGGGGGCCTGGGCCTGGCTGTGGGCAGCGGGGCCCGGAGAGGAAGGAGGCTGCAGAGTGTTCTGTGCTGAAGGTCACAGCGACCTGCAGCGGCGATAACTGGGGCAGAGAAGCGGCCCCGGGCACACCAGTTGCTCCCCACCTCCCACCGACGGGCCGGGGCACTCTGGGCGCGGACACTGACGCAGTTGGGGACTTGGGCCCCAGAGGCTGCGGGCCTCCCCACAAAGGGTCCGGGGGAACCTGAGGCCATGAGCCGAGGCGGGAAACAATGGCCCTTTCACCTTCTCCAGCCCAGGGCCAGAGCTGGACGTGAGGGCGGAAGTCCCTCCTCCGCCTGGACTCCGGGCCGCTGCCTGCCGGGGATGCTGCGGCCAGCGACGACGAGTCTTAACAGAGAGCAAAAGGGGCGCCTGGCTGAGTCCACGGTAGCCTGGCCCGGGCCCTTTCCCACAAGTGAGCAAGATGGGGATGCAGACTGCTTCCTAGGTGGGGAGCTGAGGGTAAGGGTCGGGCGCCGAGCCCTGCCAGGAGGAGCAGTGGGGGTCGTTCAACAGGTACGGGGCCAGGACCCGGATCCTGCGGCCTCCGCGGCCCAGCAGTAACCTGACACCCGCCCTGTTTCCCGCCTGAGAGCCGGGGGCTAAGTTTAGCCGCTGCAACCTTTGCTTAAAAGGCAGCGAGCAGCCGAGCGCGGGGGAGCCCGGGCCAAGGCTCTAGTCTGGCAGCCTCATGGCAGGGTTGGCGCCTGGGCTCCTCAAACGCCGAAGCTGGGCAAGTGCCCCGTGGGCGGAGGGGAGGGGAGCCCACGCAGCAGGCGCCTGCAGGGAATGGGGGTCTCAGCCGCAGTGCTGCACCTTGGCCCTTTCCTCCTCCCTCCACCGGAGAGGGCGTGTGCCCCCACTCCCACCCCGCGACCATTGGAGGAGCTGTGCTCGGGGAGCACGGTGACGCAGCCTGTGTTGTCATGGCAGCAGGCGCCTGCCTCCCGCTCAGGTGACTCAGCAGACACTTGGGGGAGCTGGAGGGGCGGGGAGGACTGTGATGGCAGCGGGCCCCTGCAAGGCCTGCTGGGGTGGGGGCTCTGGGGACCCCCTTCCTGCCCCCAACGCAGGAGTCCCGGGCCGTGTCACCGTGCTTCCTTTCTCGGTCACTTGGCTTCAAGCCGGGATTAGGGCGCCCAGGAGGGGTGGAGCAGGGCTCGAGGGAACTAGTCCTGGGTCTCTGGGGGTTTCTCAACCTCTGCACTGGCACCAGGTGGAGGGAACCGTCCCCAGCGTGGTGGGTTTTGCAACCTCTCTGCCCTGACAGATGCTGGCAGCACATGCCCCCGCGCCCGAGAACCAAGTCTCTTGCCGGATGTCCTTGGGGGCCAGACTGGCCACTTCCCCAGAGAGAGGTTGGGTGGGGACGGGGTGAGCTCACGACCCCAGCCCAAGCGTTCTGGGCACATGTCTCTGGGTGGGCGGGCAGCGGGAACCAAAGGGAAAAAAAGGCAGCTGCAGAGAAGTGTCTGTGAGCGTGGGAAACCACCCCGCAGAGGGGCAGCGCGAGAAGAGGTGAGGGGGCGGCCTAGCTGCTCGAGCCGGGCCTGGCTCCTGGCACCACGCGTCCCCTGCACCTCCCCAGGTACAGCCCCGGAGCACTGCTGGGGGACCCTGGACACCCCGGACTGCAGGCCCGAGCAGCACCACACCCTCGGGGTCCTTGTATTGAACCAACAAGCCCAGTTGTCCAAGAATTACTGGCGGGTCCCCCCAAACCTCCTAAGCCTCCCCACTCCCATAAATGAGATGGAAAAACCAACGGCCACGGTATGGACGCCATGGCTCAAGTGCCCGCCTTGCAGGCCTGTGGCCAGTCTGGTGCCTAGAATGTCCAGCAGGGGCACGTGTGCTTTCTGGCCAGACTGGCAAGCTCATCCCCTAAGGGGTGTGAGGCCTGTGAATGTGTGTGTGCACCCTGCAGCGGCCCCTGCGGAGTGTGACAGGTCTGAGTGACAGCACAGCCGGGAGGGCACTTGCCTTGCAGCACGCGTGGTCCATGAGGGTTCAGTCCCGCCATCCCATATGGTCCCCTGAGCACCGCCAGGAGTAAATCCTGAGTGCAAAGCCAGGAGTAACCCCTGAGCATCACTGGGTGTGCCCCAAAAGATAAGAAATAAAGAAGTGTGACCCTATGGCTGTCTGTGACTGAGTCTTCACCATGCCTCCACCTACAGAGGGAAGGGAGGGACGCGCAGTGTTCAGAGCTCCACTCAGGTGAAAGGAAATACTCATATTATAAAGATTATTTATGTCCTAAAAACCCGAAAACAAACAAACAAACAAACAAGTATCATACAAGGGACGTGTCCAGGCCGCCCCAGAGCACCTGCCCGGCAGGCATAGGACGAGGCTGGCAGCAGTCTAGGACCGTAGCCTGCGGGAGGACGTGCGGCGGATGGGTGTGGTCTTCTTGGGCGCTCCCGTCCTCCATCATCTCGGCTGAGAGCTCTAGTGAGAGAATTGGAGTCAGAAAAAAGCTGAGTCACAAAGAGTGTGCAAAAACAGACCTCAGGGAGAAGTGGGCCCAGCAGCACAGCAGATGGCCACCAGCCAGGAGCGAGCCTCACCTTCCTCGCTGGACTCCTCACTCGAGAACACAATCTGGAGTTTCTTTTTCTTCCCAGTGACTCGCTGCTTGCAGGTCATGCGGCGGCGGGGCTCGGGGTGACAAAGTCCCCATTGGTGGCCGTGGAGGCCTGACGCGGGTGCCTGGAGACTAGGAGAGAAGCGACAGGAGTTCCCCAGTCCAGAACAGACACCCCGATTCCCGGGGCTGCCCCCACATACCAGCTGGGGTCCTCTTGGCTGCTGGGGTCCCTCTGGCTGTCCCCTGGCCCATATTCAGGTCCTCCATCGCCTCCAGCCCCCTGGTGTGACAAGCTCGCAGCTTCTGCTCAAATTCCTCTATGAGCGCCTGGCGGACAGATGGAGAGCGGAGCTGTCCCAGGGAAAGGTCATCTCCCAGGGAAAGAAAAAGGACGTGTGGGGCCGGAGCGATAAGCATAGTGGGTAGGACGGTTGCCTTGCACGTGGCCGACCCGGGTTCGATCCCTGGCATCCCATATGGTCCCCCAAGTATGGCCAGTAGTAGTTCCTGAGTGCAGAGCTAGGAGTAACCCCTGAGTATCGCTGGGTGTGACCCAAAAAGCAAATAAAAAAGAACACGAGGTGCAAGGTCAGGTGAGAAGGGCACGTGCTGCGGAACCGTCTGTGGGACGCTCAGGAGAGGGACAAGCGTCAGATCTGCCAGGAGTTGGGTGGGGTTGGGAGCCGACTGGGACAGCAGGGATTCCGCGGGGACTCCAGGTGGAATGCGTGACCGTGGAGGACAGCGGTGCTGTCTTGTCCAAGCCCCCAGGAGGGTTGTGAGCTGTGAGCTGTGGACTTTGGGTGGTAACGTGTCAACAGGACTTCATTGGCTGCGACTTCTGGGGGGATGTTGACAATGGTGGACGTGTGTGCGCATGCGCACGCACATGTGTGAGGAGGGAGGGGTATGGTGAACTCCACTTTCTGTTTATCTCCAAACGGAAAAAGGCCACAGAGCAACACCAGGGGTTAAGGCACTTCTGGAGAGAACCGGCTGGGCTTAGCCGCACTAGGAATGGGCCTTGAGAGAGCAAGGAGTAAGCCCTGAGCACTGCCAGGTGTGCCCCCTCAAAACAGAAAAGAAAAAGGGCGCTGGAGTGATAGTCCAGCAGGGAGGGCGTTTGCCTTGCATGCTGCCAAGCTGGGTTCAATCCCGGCATCCCATATGCTTGCCCGGCAAGTACCGTCAGAAGTGATCCCTGAATGCAGAGATAGGAGTATGGGTGTGACACCTTGCCCCCAAAAAAGAAAAGGATAAAGAAAGAGAAATGAGGGGCCGGAGCGGTAGCACAGTGTGGAGGGCGGTTGCCTTGCACGCTTCTGACCCGGGTTCGATCCCGGCATCCCATATGGTCCCCCCGAACACCACCAGGAGTAATTCCTAAGTGCAGAGCCCAGAGTAACCCCCTGAGCGTTGCGGGTATGATCAAAAAAAGAAAGAGAAAAAAAAAAAAAAAAAAGGGGCCGGAGCAATAGGCCAGCAGGTAGGGCATTTGCCTTGCACGCGGTTGGCCTGTGCCGGCCCGGGTTCGATCCCTGGCATCCCATATGGTCCCCTGAGCACTGCCAGGAGTAATTCCTGAGTGCAGAGCCAGGAGTAACCCCTGAACATTGCTGGGTGTGACCCAAAAAAGCAAAAAAAAAAAAAAATGAGTTCAAGAATTCGAGACAGTCTGGACCGTGGCCAGTGTGGCTGCTCGCTGGTCACTGGGCTGGTGCGGAGCAGGAAGTCTGCTGGCCCCTCTCACCTTGCCCTCAGGCTTGGCGCCGCGCCGCAGTCTGGCCACGATGGACAGGAAGGCGTTGAAGACAGACTCATCCGTCAGCTTGTCGCCGAAGCAGCTAAAGTGGTCCAGCATCTTGCAAAGGCATCGCTCGGTCAGCGGCAGCAGCGATATGCAATAGGCCAAGTCACGGTACTGCCGCTCAGTCCTGTGGAGATGGCAAAGGCCCCGTGAGGCGCCCAGGAGATGGAGATGGACAGGCCCGGCCCTCGGCCTGCCAGAACCCCGGACAGGAGCCTACCGGGCTGTACGGAAGCGCTGGCACAGCTTCTCCACCAGATGCTCAACCTGCTTGTCCTTAGAGATGTAGGAGAGCAGCTGCCTGTGCGAGGGAGGGACGAAGGCTGTGGTGCGGCGTGGGCCTCCACCAGTGGCCACTCTGTGGCCTGACCCCGCACCTCAGCTGAGTCTCCTCTACCACGCGCCCTACACCCCCCACCCCGCTCTGTCACTGGGAGGGGCCAGGCCCACCCCTTGAGGAGCAGCCCCGTACGGAGACGTGGATCTAGCGGCTGCGGTTCAGTGAGGACTGTTAGGGGCCCAGGTGACCAGCAGACAAGCCACTTCATTTTCTAGAACCTTCCCGAGGCCTAGTGGTCAAGGATTATCAGCCTCAGCCTTGTTTCACAGCGCAGGAATGGGACAGGGAAAGCGGTTGTGAAAAAGCAGCAGAACCAGAATTCAGATTGTGAAAACCGTGCCCGAGGCCACCGTACTTCATGATGGTGTGGAAAGGGTCCTCCTCCACCCGCCCTCGGGGGCGGACAGGCGGCTGATGATGTCTGGGAGTAGGTTGTAGATGGCGTTGTCCTGCAGAGGGCGGCAGGCAGGAAGGACGTCAGCGGGCCCCTCCCCCGCGTGCAGCCTGATGCCGCTGCCGCCACGGGGCTCTCACCTTGTGCGACAGCTCGTTGAAGAAGTTCTTGGCCAGGGCAGTGATCTGGGGCGCGGGGTCGATCAGCAGCACGGCCATCTCGCTCACCTGTCCCTTCACCTTCACCATGTCCTTCAGGATCAGGTGGGTCATCACCAGCGCCGCTGTCTTCCGCACCTGCTGGGCTGGGTCCCGAAGGCTGGGAACGACAAAGGTCACGGGGCGGAAGTGTGGCGGCAAGGCCCCTCCACAGGACTTGCCTGCCTGCTCGTCACTCGGTTAGGCGCTAGAAGCAGCTAGAAAGCTTTTTTAGGGTCATGGGGCCAGAGCCACAGTCCAGCGGGGAGGGCATTTGCCTTGCACGTGGCTGACCCGGGGGTCAATCCCAGGCATCCCATATGGTCCCCCCAGCACCTCCAGGAGTAGCCTCTGAGCATCGCTGGGTGCAACCACGCCCTCCAAAAAAAAAAAAAAAAAAAGCTGTCTAGGGCCAGAGAGGTGGGACTGGGGTTAAGGGTTGGCCCTGCCTGTGGATAGATTCCCTGTGCCTCATAGGGTCTTCCGAGGACCGCCAGGAGCAACCTCTGACCACTGCTAAGTGTGGTCCCAAAATAAGAACAACAATAAAAAATATTTCAAATAGACAAAGTCAAAGAGAGCTTTCTTGTGCGGGACGCTGGTATGGAGGACAGCGGCCAAGCTTGTGAGCTTGTGGCCAAGGCCTGAGCTCAGGTGCCAAACCCTGTGGGTTGCTCTCAGCCAGGTCAAGTATCGCTCAAGGTTACAGTAAAGATGACCAACGCAGGGGAGTCACTGACTCTCGCTCTACCCAACCACAGCCTCGCAGAGCCGGCACAGGCTGTTCCCATCCGATCCCTGGGCACCCTCTTACCGAGCATACAGGTGAGGGGTCCAGGGGTCCACCAGGTTGGGGAAGCGGATGGCCAGGTCCCCAGCGGCAATCATGAGGTTGGAGCGGACGATGGGGAGCGAGGACTTTTCAAGCATGGTGAACAGAAGGCGAAGCTGCGAGTCACAGAAAGTGGCGCTAGGGGGGGTAAGGGAAGAGGCTCGTCAGGGAGAGGTGGGGTCAGGCGCGGCTTCCGGAAGAACGCACCACCCGCCACCTGCCGGGGCCTACCTGATCATGCAGAACTTGCCCAGGGCGGCGCAGTGGCCGCACAGAGCTCAGGGTTGCTGTACAGGCCCGGGTTGTTGCAGACTTTGAGCAGGAGCGCACGAAGGCGGCCAGCATCTGCTTGCCTGGAGGAACGGCCAGGGTGGGAAAGGTCACCTCACGCAGGGAGGCCAGTGCACAAATCTTCACTCCTGGTGGCGCTCAGGGGACCATGTGGGGTGTCGGGGATCGAACCCGGGTTGGCTGTGTATGGCTCGTGCCCTCCCTGGGCCCTCCGCTCCTTATCCCCAGCCTTACTGTCCAATAGCTCCATCTCACAGATGCCCCAGATGAGTTCGGCCTCGGTGTCCTCACCGGTGGCCCCAACCAGCCCCATCTCCTCTTCCATGGTGGTCTCAGAGCTTGTATTCTAGTGGGCAAGAAGCCGGGGATGCAGGGGGGAACCGCTGTTGACCCGACACCCTCACAGCCCCCATTCTGCACAAATGGATCTGGGGAAAGAAAATATGGCAGAACCATTCCCAGAAGCACCGATGCGTCTGCAGGGAAGGGCTCGTGATGAAACAGCAAGTCAAGCCTATCTGTTGGGTGCCAGAACAGAGCCCCACATCTGCCAAGGGACCCACCTAAGAGTGGACAGACCATATCAGAAATGGCTCAAGGTCCCAAGGTCAGCCCCTTGCCTGTGGCTGCAGGGCTCTTGGTGCTATCTGTCTGCAGGCCATCACTGCCTGGGTGGAGAGGACGCTAGCCCCTCTCGCCGGGCACTGGCCGGTGACCAAGGGTGAAGGGAACGGAGCGTGTGGGGTGTGCAGGGCGCCTGTGCTCTCTCTGCTTCATCAGCCCTTTGTATCTGAAATTGTTCTTAGGGGGGCTCATGAACGGACCGGCCCACCTTTGCTCCTGCTACTTTATCCAAGGGGAGTGGCAGCAAGGGGCGGGCACTTGCCTTTGGCATGTCACCTGGTAGAGGACCAGCAGAGGCCCCAGGAGGAAACGGCAGCGTCTGAAGTCCCGAGCGCTCGCTCACCTTGGCCTTGGGCCCTTCGACTTATTCTCCTGCTCTTCCCGAAGGCGCCCGGCACAGCTCGCTCGCCACCGCCTGCTTCCAGGTGCACCACCTGCTGCAGGGGCGACGCCCCCGGCCAGGGACAGCAGGTTCATCAGCAGGAAAGTGGGGAGCACAGGGCTCTCCTCTGGAGGAGCGGCAGAGGGAAGGAAGCGAGGAAAACAATCGCGTCGGACAGTCCCTCTGCCCCGTGAGTGCCCCTTTCTCCCGTGCCTGCCCCTACGAAGACTCACGAAGAAGCCGTGATGGGGTGAGGGGACTGCGGGTGGTGAGCAGCCCCCCCATAGGGGATAAAAATGAGATGGGGAGAGAGAGGGAGGGAGAGAGAGAGGGAGAGAGAGGGAGAGGAGAGAGAGAGAGAGAGAGGAGAGAGAGGGAGATAGAGGGAAAAGGGAGAGAGAGGGAGGGAGAGAGAGAGGGAGAGAGAGGGAGAGGGAGAGAGAGGGAGAGAGAGGGAAAAGGGAGAGAGAGGGAGAGGGAGAGAGGGAGAGAGAGGAGAGGGAGAGGGACAGAGGGAGAGGGAAAGAAAGAGGGAGAGAGAGGGAGGGGAGAGAGGGAGAGAAGGAGAGAGGGAGAGGGAGAGGAGAGGGAGAGAGGGAGAGAGAGAGGAGAGGGAGAGAGGGAGAGGGAGAGAGGGGAGACTGGGAAAGAGAGGAGAGGAGGAGAGAGGGAGAGAGGGAGAGGGAGAAAGAGGGAGAGAGAGAGGAAGAGGGAGAGAGGGAGAGAGGGAGAGGAAGAGAGGGGGAGAGAGAGGGAGAGAGAGAGGGAGAGAGAGAGGGGAGAGAGGGAAAGGGAGAGAGAGAGGAAGAGGGAGAGAGAGGGAGAAAGAGAGAGGGGAGAGAGGGAGAGAGAGGGAGAGGGAGAGAGAGAGAGGGAGAGAGGGAAAGGGAGAAAGAGAGAGGACCTCCCCTCCCCCACACTCACTGGGGTCCTCCTGGACGCCCCTCCCCCACACTCACTGGGGTCCTCCTGGACGCCCTCCCCCACACTCACTGGGGTCCTCCTAGACGCGCCTCCCTCACACTCACTGGGGTCCTCTTGGGCGGGGGTCTTCTGCCCAGCCTCTCCAGTGCCTGCTTGGCACAGCCCTGCAGCATCTGGGCGCAGATCGCTCGGGACCCTCCGCCAGCTGGTACACAAGGCTCACAGCCACTTCTTTGAACGGGATCCAGAAAGGGTCTGGGAGCCCAGAGCCTGGCGGGGGAGGAGAGCAAGGTCACCTGGGGCTGCGGTGGAGCCCCTACGAGGCGCTCAGGGAAAGCTCACCCTCTGACGACCATCTCTCGCAGCCGCTGGAATAACTGGTGCTCCTGAGGCAGCCGGAAGGGGGTGGCGTATGCCCATAGAAGGCTGTGGAGGGCGGGAAAGACGCGATGAGGGTGTGCTGGTGAGGGGGACCCGCTCTCCTCAGCTGAGCTGGAACCACGCCACTGACCTTTCTCCTATCGGAGATGCTGGTGATGGCCAGGCACAGGCTGCGGCGAGCCTGTAGTCCGGCGGCGTCTGCTCCAGCCCGATGCTCACCAGTGTATCTAAGTTGCTCCCCACGATTTCTGGTTTGCCTCTGGGGAAAGGAAGCCATGGGGCTTGAGGGCCGTCCCAGATGGGGCTCTGGGGGAGGGGGCGGAGCAGGGCAACGGGATGGGTGGACGGTGCCAGGGGAGTACGAGCGCCCTCCCTTGCAGTCCTGGTTCTACTGAACCGCACAATTCGCACCGGCAGAAGGTGGCTGTATCTGCGCTGGTTTCCCATCCACAGCCGCCTCTTGGCGGCTCCTCACCGTGCCAGCATCCCGAGGAGGGTGACGGAAGAGCAGCGCTTCCAGGGCGGAGCAGGGCACTTTTTCCGTGGCCCGCCTCCCACAGCAGGTGGATCACTGCTGGCTTCAGCTCCTCCTTCTGCACGAACTCGTAGAGCTGCGGGGCAAAGGCAGGCGAAGGGCTGAGTGGGGAAAACGCCCCACTGCCCACCAGCCTGGAAAGGGACGGAAACGCCCACTGCCCACCAGCCACTGACCCCAAATGAAAAGCATGGGGGGGCACATCTGCCATTGTCATGGCGACTTCCCGCCTCTCAGCCTTCAAGGTGACCTGGATTTAGAGGGTACATCGCAACCGGCCTAGTCTGCTTTGTGGGGGTCCAGAGCCCTGACGGCCATCTAGACATGGAGTACGCCATCTTTCTTTCTTTTCTCTTTTGGCCACAGGCAGCAGTACTCAGGTCTTACTCCTGGTGGTGCTCAGGGACCAAACGGGCTGCCAGGGATGGAACCTGGGTCGGCTGCGTGCAAGGCAAACGCCCTCCTGCTGTGCTACTGTGGCCCCGGGTAGTTTCATCCTGTTGCTTACACAAGACCCTTTCTTAAATGGAGGTCGCCCAACCTTTTTGTATATTGCTGACGATACCAACATTCTCCAAGTCACAGTACTGAGAACGCCCCAGGTCCCTGTGTTTCATAAATCAGCTATGCAGTTCTATTTCTTTCTTTTCTTTTTTTTTTTTTTGGCTTTTTGGGTCACACCCGGCAATGCTCAGGGTTTCTCCTGGCTCTGCACTCAGGAATTACTCCTGGCGGTGCTTGGGGGACCATATGGGATGCCGGGATTGAAACCGGGCCGGCATGAGCCGGCCGTGTGCAAGGCAACGCCTACCCGCTGGGCTATCGCTCCGCCCCTCCATGGGATTTTTAAGAACTGAACAAGCTAACAGAAGTACGGGACAGCACCTGGTGTTAAGTCCGTGAAGTGTGACAATATCACAACAGTATCACGACAGTATACTGTCGGTCATTTCCTGTGCTGCTTCCTTGGGCACCTCAGTTCCTGCTGCACGGCTGCTGTGGTGAAGCACGTGGCTGCACCCCCTCGTGCCAATGTCCACACTGTTGTGGCAATGCTTCCACTCTCCCCGCTGCACACACACACCACAAACACGCATGCGCATGCACACACCGACACCCACACACAGCCGCTGTGGCCCGTGGGAAACAGCATGCTTTTTGTTGTGGCAAGACGGATGATTCCAGAACAGCATGTAGACAACGTGTGCATCAAACACACAGCCTCAGACTTGCCAGGCGGCCACCTGTGACGGTCAGCTGCCACTGTCTTGGAAATGCCTTATGTTCTGGGCTACAGACTAACGTGCTGGTGCCTTTACACTTGGGTCATGAAAACAGGGCACCCTAGGGCTGTGTGCGGATCAGGCAGACATCACTCGCTACTACCCGCTGAAGGAGCAGACGGGCAGGAAGACTTACAATTTCCTCGAGACACTGGATGGTCCCCGCTGAGGCATCCACTAGCAGCAGAGAGAGATTCTGAATCAAAGTCTGAGCCTTGGCTCTGTGGGGACAGCAAAGGTCAGGGGTCATTAGAGGACCACTGAGCTGAACCTAGTCAATAGGCTTTCAGGGCAAACACGGCAGTGGAAGGTGACCGCACAGGAGAGACTCGGGGCGACCGTGCCCTCCTCCTGCCTGCGGAGTCAAACTTCTAGAATGATCTCCCTCTCGCCGAACCCCGGAAGAGGCAGCCGAGCCAAATGCCCGTTACCTGGCCGAATCCCCCTGGGGGCTGAGGTACAGCTGGCGGTAAGCGCTTGAGCACAGCTTCCCGGACTCCAGGCTCCTTAGACCAGATGAGGGGCAGCATGCGACGGACCCCCACCAGGGCCTGGGGTAACCCAAACTGGGACACCGTCACGAAGAACTCAATTACCTCCTGGACCACTGAGAGAACAGACACGAATGTCAGATACCTGGTGGCAAAGTGTCACCCCCCCCCAAGAGAGCTCCTTTCCTCATATCCTTCTGTTGTACGCAAGTGTCAGGCGTCCCCGTTCTGAGAATGCGGACTCCTCCCAGGCTCATGGAACAAATGTACAGGCAGATCAAAGAAAGAAGAAGAGCCCCCCTCCTAGCCGGGCCTTTTAAAGGGACAGCAAGATGACAGCACAACACTCCTTTTTCCTTTTCTGCTTATTTGGGTTATCTTTGGGTGAGGGGTTAGGCACCTCACGCTGGGGATCACTCCTGGAGGTGCTCGGGGATCATACGGGGTGCTGGGCATTGAACCCAGGTCAGTGGGGCATGCAAGGCAAACGCCCTCCCTGCTGTACTATGGCTCCAGAAGCCCAAGGCTGGGTTTTCTAAGCCTGAGGCCTGGTGGCTGGGCGGCGCGGTGCCCACCTGTGGTCGTGTTCTCATACATCATCTTACTGATGATGCCGATGGCCTGCGAGATCTTCAGGGAGAAGCTGTAGGCGTCCTGCAGGTACTGCACCAGCAGCTCCTGCTTCACCAGCTCACTGTCCTCCTCGGCCTTCTCGGACTCGGACACCTGCGCCTTGGCATTACTGTCAGTCTGTCCTGGGCTGGCGATCCTGGCAGCCTCCTGGGAATTCTCAGGCGAGGATGCTGCCGAGCCTAGGAGTGAGAGATGACAGGATGGCTTTGCTCCAAAGGTGGACGGAGAAGGCAAATGGCTATCCCCTTTCCTCGGTGGGGAAGGTCGAAAATCTCTTGCTTCGCTTCTCAGAAGATTTTAAAGTCCTCACAGGTTGAAAATAGCTTCTGATTCTGTGACTTAATTCCCTGTGGTTATGTTCTGGGGTCACACCCAGAAGTGCTAAGAGCTTATTCCTAGTTCTGTATGCAGGGATCACCCTGGCAGGGTTCAGAAAACCAGCTGAAGTGTCCGGAGAGCTGAGTCACATGCAAGGCAAGTGCCCTCTGTGCTCCAGCCTGACTCCCTCTGCGCTTACAAGAGCTGCTTCCATTCAGAGCACAAACACTGCCAACTGCCTTCCAGCCTCCAACTGTATTGGGGTCTGTCAGCCAGGCAGTGCCTGGCAATAGGAAAATGGTCCAGGCTGGACAGGGAGCGGGTGCCGCACACCCACACCCACCTTTGATCCCCAGTGCCCCATGGTCCTCCATAGCCTGTCAGACATGGTCCCCCACAAGCCCTAAGGGACAAGTCCTTAGGGCTCTGCCAGCCCAGAAGGGGGCACTGGGAAGGGTCTCCCTAGGCCTTCTGGGAACTACTGGGGCACCCCATGCCCACCCAAGAAAACCGTCCAGGAATATTAGGAGAAAGGTCTGTTTGCTGACTGAAGGAATCACCTTTGAAGACGGTCCCCAAGAGAGTCAGCAACTGGGTTTCCTCTGAGGCCTCTGGGTCCATGAGACTGAAGGGCTCCAACTGCCGGAAGCAGCGTGAGGCTTCTCGGCTGAGAGCGATGGCCTGCCTGAGAGTGTCAACCGTCACCGCAGCGTCACTAGGGGTCCACGGCGCCACATGCTCCCCTGAGCGGCCGGGTGCAGCCCTGGTGGCCCAGCACCACCCGCACACTGGACTGACACACACACACAGCTGGGGTGGCCCCAGGATGCAGGAGCAGGGCTGGGGGCAGAGGCTAAAAACTGAGTGAAAGCTGGAGATAATACAGCCAGGAGGGCACTTGCCTTGCATGCAGGTGGCCCGGCTTTAATCTCCAGTATTTCCCATGGCCCCTGAGCCCCGCCAGGAGGGATCACTGAGCACAGAGCCAGGAGTAAACCCTGAGTATCATGGTGTGTGATGCAAAAAAGCCAATAAATAAAAACTTAGAAAAATATTCCTGTCACTGTATCACTGTCTTCCCGTTCATCATCGATTTGCTCGAGCGGGCCCCAGTAACATCTCCATATGTCCTGTCTCATGCTAGTAGAGCCCAAGGCATCTGCTTGCTCCAGGAACATAAGAGCCTCAATCCATTCCCGAATGAGGTCCATAATTGTTACTGGTATTTGGCATATATATCAAATACAACACGGGTAGCTTGCCAGGCTCTGCCGTGCAGGTAGCATATTCTTGTAGCCATCTCTAAGTACAGCATTTATTGATGAACCGCGAGGCTGCTTGAGGCCGCTGAGCCGGGCGCTGATAGGCTGGTCTGCTGGGTGGAGGTCTGACGAGAGAGAAGTCCGGATGTGGAAAATGGAGGCCCTCATGGAGTGGGGGGTCGTCTGGCTTGTTGCAAGGCTCTGCTGGGGTGGTAGGCCAGGGCTAGAACCCACCATCCCTCCCGGGCGCCTCGTGAGCGGCTGGTCACAGGGAGAGCCAGTAGCAGCTCTGCCCCATGTCTGCGTAGTCTATAATATTAATATTACTGTTAATATGTAGCCTTGGAGACCAGTGGCAGAGTGGAGAGCACCTGCCATCACTCAGGACCGAGACCCTACTGCAGTTCATTTCTTTTTCTAAATTTCTTTTTGGGTTACAGCTGGAGATACTCAGGGTTCATCTCGGCTCTGCACTTGGGAAATCATTCCTGGAGGAGCTCACAGGACCCCTCGGGGGTGCCGGGGGAATCAAAACTGCGTCAGCCACACACCTGTGGGACCATCTCTGTGGCTCCGCTGCAGTTCATTCCCCCAGGAATCGTGTTTCCCAGAGGCAACCCCCTAACCCTACCCGGCCATGCGTGCAGAGCCTGTCCTATCACATACTTGTAACTGGCTTTGGCAAGCAAGTGCCGGACGTGTCCTTCCACCTCCTCAGCGGACTCTGTGTTGGCCATTTCCTCGGGCACCTTGTCCTCTCGGGCGACTGGAGCAGCTGCTGCAGCGTGGACCTCAGCTCCGGCAGCATGGCCTCCCACCTCCTCCTCGGGGTCCAGCACCACAGCTGCGGAGAAACCTCACTCAGACCCTTTCACCGCCCTGGCGGGAGGCAGAGCGGACAAGCTGGCACAGGAGCTACTCACTAGCAGCTGGTGCTTCTCGCTGCGCCCCTTAACTCTTGTAATTTCTGAGTTTCCTTCTGCAGGGGGCCAGCAAGGTCGGCATCACTGAGCTGGAAGAGCAGAGAGTGTCAGGGGCACTAAGTCCAAACCATCCCACCCCCCCCACTGCCCCATACCATACTGCTTCCTCTTTGAGGGTGGAGCAAGTCTACTTACCTTGCAAGAGAAGGGGGTTGTTGGCGAAACGTGGCCAACAGCTGGATGGCATTCTTGCACACCAGCACTGACTTGTCTGAGAGACGCCCCACAGCTAAGGCCACCACTGTCTGGAAGCGCGCCAGGGGGAGAGCCTGGTGGGAAAGAAGGACACCACACCTTACACCCAGCCACATCCTTTCCGCTGAGGACCCACCATCGGGTACATGCTAAATGAGCTACTTGCTTATTCTTTTCTTTTTTCGCTTTCAGGGCCATACCCGGCAATGCTCAGGAGTTACTCCTGGTGGTGGGTGCTTAGGGGACCAGAGGGGATGCCAGGGATCGAACCCGGGTCGGCTGCATGTGACACAAATGCCCTGTGCTATTGCTCCGCCCCATTACTTGCTTCTTCTATGGGTGCGTGTGTTTGTGTGTGTGTGTGTGTGTGTGTGTGTGTGTGAGAGAGATGGGGGCTAGGAGGGCAGTGGGCGGGACCAGGTCCAGGGGCCCTTCTACATGGAGGCATTCACTTGACCTCTGAGCTGTGTTCCCCTGCTCTCATCTACTTGAAAGAAACCTGTTCTACAGAGTTTTGCCTATGTAAAAACTTTCCTGTGAATATGAGAAATTAAGGATTACACTCTGGGGGCTGGAGAACAGTACAGAACGGAGGGCACCTGCCTCGCATGTGGCTGACCAGGTTCGAACCCCAGCGTCTCATAGGGTCCCCTGTGCATCACAAGTAATTCCTGAGTGCAGAGTCAGGGAGTAGCTTGGGCATTGCCAGGTGTGACCCGCCCCGCCCCTGCAAGTGTTACTCTTTGTAGTGGCTACTACTATGTACTGTTTTGTTTTGGGGCCACACCTGGCTGTACCCAGCGCCTACTTCTGGCTCTAAGAGATCACTCCTAGTGGGCTCGAGGGAATTATATAAGGTGCTAATGATCAAATAATGTTGCCTGTATGCCAGGCAAGCGCTCTCCCGTCATACTATTGTTCCAGGCCCAAGCTAGGCTACTTCTTAAATTGAGCCAGGTACCTTGGGACATAGTAGAGGAAGATTTCCTTATACTAACAGTGAAAACCTGAGATGAATTTCATTATTTGGTGTTAGGGCCACACCTGGCAGTTTTCAGGGCTTACTCAGGAATCACGCCTGGTGGGCTCAGGGGACTACACGGGGGTGCCGGGAATCACACCCAGGTTTGGCTGTGTGCAAGCCATAAGAGCCTTCCTCGCTGTGCTCTTCCCCCGGTCCCAAAGGCTGACCTAAGATTCTTCTTTAGAGCCTTTCCTTTGACACCGGCTCCCTGTTTCTTTGGCCTATACACACGGCAATACTCGGTGCGTTTCTGGTGAACATCTGCTTACCTTCTGCTGGACGATCCGGGTGAAGAGCTGCAAAACTCTGCTTCGCACAAACGAAGTTGGTGTCGTGGCCGTGTGCCTGCAAGGTGTCCAAGAACTGGTCCCTGGTGTTTGGGCTGCTTCCTCAAGCTGGTCTCCGTTCAGAACCTGCAGTATGATCTCTGCCATGCCTGCAAGCACTGCGTTGCGCATCATGTAGTTCTGAGAGAGAAATCAAATAGCACTAACCTCTGCGCTCCGATCCTCATTCATTCTCCCCTTCTCTAAACTGCACCCACTGGACGGCCCACAGACAGGGCAATGAACTCCAGGATCAGGCTGGCTAGCCTTAGATATGATTTATTTTTTTTCCTGGCCAACTACTTAGGTTGCTGAACCCAGTGGACTGGAAAAATCTAGAGGGCCTACTTTGCTCATAGGAGAATGCAGGGTGGGATAAACGGGGGCCCAGGTACTTGACCCAGGTAACCATGGTGTGTCATCAGATCGGAAACCAAGTGTGCCTGCGACATGCACACATTCATTACTCTCTTTCATCTCAGCTCTCCAGGTCTTTGATCCTTGCTAATAAATACCCCCTTCTCCTCCCAGAACCATTAGGGTCTGGGCTAGGAAAACAAGCAATATGCCCATGACAGGAGTAATTCCTGAGCGCAGAGCCAGTATTAACCCATGAGCATTGTTGGTGTGGCCACAAAACAAACAGAAAAAGGATGAGAAGGAAGGAAGGGAGGGAGGAGAGGAGGGACTGGCTCTGATCTCCTCAAAAGGGGCCACCTACATCTCCATCCAGATGATCTAGCAAAACACACATGCTGGACATCAGGACAGCGGGGATGCGTTCTGCTAATTCTGTCAGGAAAGCTGCGAAGCCCTTTGCCCCGGAAGTGTCCCGACTCAGCTCCTGGGGGGGTGCTTCTGTCCAATCTCCCTACACAGGAAAGAAGACACAGCCAAGCATGGTGACATCATGGTTCAATGCCAGTCAAACCCGGGGATCTCGAAAACCTGGGGTGCACAGACACTCAATTTCCCCATCCTCCTCCTTTCCGCCCAGGAGAACAGGGGGTCAGAAACGGAAGAGCAGGAATCTCTTACAATCTCTTACCTTACAATCTCTCCCACTATGCTCTTCATTCCGAAATCCTCCACCCAGAGACTCACGGCTGCCACCAGCACAGAGGCCAGATGTTCATAGTGCTGCAACAGCTGGATGATCTTCACGGTGGCACCTAGAGAAGTCGTCCCGGTGAGAAGCTTGTAGGCGGCAAGAAGGCGGTCCCAGTGGCGGAGCACTTACTGAGCATGTGGTTATAGCGGGTCAGCGCGACGCCCAGCAGGCGGGCAATGGCCTCCCGCGTGGGGCGGTTCTTCTGGTAGCCGATGGTGGGGTTCTCCAGCAGGCGGTAGCAGCAGCCTGTCACCAAACTGGGAAAGGAGACCGATGGGTGAGAACAGCTGGGGACACACGTTCTAGTGGGGTCCTGCCTCATTAATTCTCTCTCGTTTGTCAGGGCATGGTCACATCCATAAGTGCTCCGGGGACCCAAGCGGGGCTGGGGATTAGCCTGGGGTTGGCCACATGCAAGACAAGCACCTTCCCCCCACACTGTTCTCTCCGGCCCAATTTAGTCTCTATTGCCTCCAAAGTAAGTCAGACTCTTAGAAGCGTCTTCATTCTAGTGGCTTTTACACCACTAGCTGCTTTGCTGACCTCACAAAGCCTTATTTCATGACTGCCATCTTTTTAACCAGTAACGACGCCAACACAAGAGCCAGAGAAATGACCAAAGACCTGGAATGTCATCACGGAGCCAGCTACTCCTAGCCTCACGGTTACAATTATCTCATTGCTGTTGTTTTTGTGCTTTTTGGGTCACACTCGAAAATGCTCAGGGTTACTCCTGGCTTTGTACTCAGGAATTACCCCTGGCGGTGCTCCGGGAACCTTGAGACACTGGGATCAAGCCTGGTTGGCCGCATGCACGACAAGCCCCTCCCCGCTGTGCTATCGCTCTGCCCCACAGTCCAGAGCCTCTTAACTACGCACCTGACAAATTCCTCCTCGACTATTGAATGGTTCCATAGGTGGACGAATGTCCAGTTGGAGCAGCTGTGTTAAAAGCTGAAGAATCGGTTGCCTCTCTTCTTCCCAGTCAAAGCCCTGGGCTGCCTTGGTCTTGCCTTTCTTACCCTAAAAATGGATCATGTATACATTTATGGGGGAGAAAAAAACAGCAAATGAACGTCTCAAGACCCTCTAGTCTGCCTAAATCGGCCAGTACTGAGACAAGACACAAGCTAATACAGAATACTCTAAGTCACAAAGTATAAAAGTAGAGCAGTATCACATTGTATCCGTCCTTGCACTCAGGAAGTACTCCTGGTGGTACTAGGGAACCCTATGGGATGCCGGGGATTGAACCCAGGTTGGCCGTGTGCACGGCAAACTCACTACCCACTGGACTATCTCTCTGGTCCCAATGTGATACTTTTGAGTACTTCCTCCTGAGTGTAAACAGGGCCGAAGGACTCTGAAAACCAGAATCCCTGGGTTCCTGTGATTTCTCTTGCTTTCTCTAATAAGGCCCCTATGACTGTCCCAGCTCCTCTCACAGGTGAGTCGGGACCCAATTACTCTCGCCGTATCCAGGTCGGTGAGACTTGTCTGGCTGGCCATGGTCTCAAAAGGACTCAAAAGGCGGATGAGGGCATAGCAGTTCATTTTGAGGGCATTTAGGTGGGCACTTCGATCAGACACACTCAAAGTGGCATCGTCCAGGACGGCTGGGAGCTGCTGGGAGTGGGAGGAGAGCACTGCAAGGGCAGTGAGGAGGCGATTTCACTCACTTCCCTCACAGGACACAGCTCCACGGCCTCCACGCACACAGCCATCAGATTACCAAAGATCTGTGTTCATCTCTCAGTGGCCACGTCCAAGCCAAGTCCTGCAGGAGCCCTGACCCGTTCCCCGAAGATGCCCTGTCCCTACTCTCTCAGTCCAGTCACCGGTTTCTCCCCGGCCACCGGAAGAGCTTCCTCTATGACAGAGAGGTCACCCAAAAGTAGGAAGATTATGCTGTTGGTCTGCCCTTACAGCGAACACACAGAGCTCTGTATTGCCCACCAAGATTACAGACCCGAGTCAAAGGTCCCCAGACTTGGCCACACCAGCTGAATCACCACAGCCTTGCTATCATCACGTGGCTGACAGAACGGAAACGAGCGGCTGTAAACACTTTCCCGTCCCCGCCCCTGACCCACAAACACCTTTGATCAGGAGCTCCAGAGCATCTGCCTTAAGATCGGGATCTAGACTTCGGAAGTGACTGTAAAGAAAGAAAGTACAAGTGGGGCGAGGCAGGAAGCCACAGAACTTATTCATTTGAACAGATGGAAACTTGAAAACCCAGCTGCTTAATGCATGGAACTGCCCACAGAGCAAGTATGGTGGCATGCTGGACAGCAGCACCTAGGAACCACTAAGCAGTGTGACTATTTGAAATTTCAGAACACACAAGTTAGCATAAAGCATTCACCCAACCTCCCGTTTTGTTTGGTTTTGGAGCCACACCCAGAAATGTTCAGGAGTTATTCCTGGCGGTGCTCAGGGAACATGGGACGCTGGGGATGGAACCTGGTCAGGCACATGTAAGGCAGATGCCCTACCCGCTGTGCTCTGGGCCCAGAAGCATTCAGGTCTTACATCCATGCTACCAGCCCTGTGCTTTACTTACTGTAGAACGCTGTAGATGGTGTCAAAGTGCTCCAGCATAGCCAGGGGTCCCCGAGCACGGAAGGCACCCTGAAAGGCTGTAGAGACAAACTCCTTAATGCAAAAGGGAGAGGAATTTGGGGGTAAATTGTATTCATGGCACAAAATCAAGCTAATTACTTTTGTTGGTAAAAAATCATAAAAGGGAGCAGTTTATGTCAATGTAACCCATTTGGGGGGCTTGGAGGGAAGAGAACCATATCGGCAACACTCCTGGCTCTGCGCTCAGAAATTACTCCTGGCAGACTCAGGCTAACTATGGGATGCTGGGGGTCCAACCTGAACAGGCCACATGCAAGGCAAGCACCCCAACCTGTGTACTGTCATCACTCCAGCCTCCACTGTGGCCGATTACAACACTTACCTGTGCTGTGGGGGCCGTGGGAGGGGAAGAAACCATGCGCCACTGGCGCCAGGGAACACACCCAGGCTCCCGGAATGTGTTCCGGCATCTGGGAGTGAGCTCCCAGGCCCACTAATCTGTCCTGTTTCATGGAAGCAGTAACTGTCAGTAGTTTGTAAACAAACTCAGCAATTCCTTTTGATTCTAAAATTAGAAAAGTGAGAAAACCAGAACAGAGTTCCCGACTTCTCACGGAATGTTAATCTCAGTACGTGAATTACTATTTACTGTTAACCACATACACGAATCTTTATTTTTTAATACAATTTTTAACCTGTATTTTATTTTATTTTATTTATTTATTTTTTGCTTTTTGGGTCACACCCGGCGATGTTCAGGGGTTACTCCTGGAGGTGCTCAGGGGGACCACATGGGGTGCCGGGATGGAACCCGGGCTGGCGCAGGCCGGCCAGCGTGCCCGGCAAATGCCCTACCCGCTGGGCTATTGCTCTGGCCCCTTACACGAATCTTTTTAAACCAAAATGTGAATTCAGTGCTACAACTCAAGTTTCTCAGCTTCTTCCTAAGGCCATCTTACTGGCTAGAACCCTGTCATGCCATTTTTCCCCTGTGGTCTTTCCGGAACACCCCGGGACTCCACACACAACCCCCGCCTGAGAAACACTGCTATCAACTAACTCAACCTGATTTGAATTTTCCCAACTTCCGTGTCTCAGATTATACTCCGGAAGCCGGGGTTTCAGGCTGTATCTCCTTACTGTCTTCCAGTCTCTGTCTTTCACTTTTTTTTTTTTTTGGGGGCGGTCACACCTGGCAATGCTCAGGGATTACTCCTGGCTCTGCACTCAGGAATTACTCCTGGTGGTGCTTGGGGGACCCTATGGGATGCCAGGGATTGAACCAGGTCTGCTGTATGCAAGGCAACGCCCTACCCACTGGACTATAGCCCCGTCCCTTTCACAAATTAAAAAAAAAATTTTAAACTTCCTTTAAATACCATGATTTACAAAGTTATTCACAGTACAGTTGTTTCAGGGATTCAATATCCCAAGACCAGTCCGGCACCAATGTGCCATTACCGCCACCAAAGACCCTCGATTCCACAACCCCATGCTTGCTCCCTTAGCAGGCACTAATTATATTGCTTATTACAACAAATATCTTGAAATGGTATTGCTAAAGTCATGACCTTTGTACTGAGCATTGCTTTCACTTACTGAATTTATTAAAGGTAGAGGGTGTACCCAATTTTTGAACATAGTTGTTCATTTTAATTTTTTTTTTAACTTTTTTTGGGTCACACCGGCGATGCTCAGGGGTTTCTCCTGGCTCTGCACTCAGGAATTACTCCTGGCGGTGCTCGGGGACCATATGGGATGCGGGGATCGAACCCGGGCCGGCACAGGCCGGCCACGTGCAAGGCAAACGCCCTACCCGCTGGGCCATCGCTCCAGCCCCTCATTTTAATTTCTTACAAACATTCAATACTCAACCCCAAGCTCACACCATTGCATCTTCTAAGCACGATTATACCAATTTTCCCAACCACTGCTCAAGCCTACCCTCAATAATTTATTTTATCCTGCTTGTTATAGCTAATTTGCCAAAATGACCAAGAAGGGGCCGGAGCAATAGTTCAGCAGGTAGGGCATTTGCCTTGCAAGCGGATGACCTGGGTCTGATTCCCCATCACCCCATATAGTCCCCCAGCACCGCCAGGGGATAATTCCTGAGTGCAGAGCCAAGAATAACCCCTGAGTATTGCTGGGTGTAACCCAAAAAGGAAAAAAAAAAATCAAGAAATATTTTTTTAGAACAAAGTTAGTGAAGGTAGTTCAGTCTCACTATGGAGTAATTAGGTGATTGTATAAGAAATTACTCACGACCAGATTAACAGCAAAACCAGTTCGAGCCCAGGTCCATCAAAATAGTGGAAACAGTAATATCTTTAATGCACTGCATTCTACGATGTGCAGGAAAGTTTGGCGGGAGGGAGAGATAGAGAGGGAGAGAAATGACATGCAGAACCCGCCAAGTAGTTGAGGTGTGGGAGGGAGGAGGGAGGTGGGGACATTGGTGATGGGAGATGGGTTTGGGTGGAGGGATGGGTGTTGGAACACTGTAGAACCAAAACTCTACATGAGCATCTTGCAATTGTATGTCTAAAAAGGTGTAATAATGGGGCCGGAGCGATAGCCCAGGGGTAGGGCGCTTTGCCTTGCACGCGGTCGGCCCATGCCTCGCCCGGGTTCGATCCCCGGCATCCCATATGGTCCCCCTAGCACCGCCAGGAGTAATTCCTGAGTGCAGAGCCAGGAGTAAACCCCTGAGCATTGCTGGGTGTGACCCAAAAAGAAAAAAAAAAAATAATAATAATAATAATAATAGTAATAATAAAAAAATAAAATGGTGTAATAAAATTTGGGAAAAGAATAAATAAATAAACAAACAAACAAATAAATAAATAAATAAATAAATAAATGCCCCCCAAAAAAAAATTACTTTGTATAAGAATTACATTGTAGGGCCGGAGTGATAGCCCAGCGGGTAGGGGCGTTTGCCTTGTGACGGCGGCCTGTGCCGCCCGGGTTCGATCCCCGGCATCCCATATGGTCCCCGAGCACCGCCAGGAGTAATTCCTGAGTGCAGAGCCAGGAGAAACCCCTGAGAATCGCCGGGTGTGACCCAAAAAGCAAAAAAAAAAAAAAAAAAAAAAAGGAATTACATTGTATAAGGAATTACTGATACGTTGTTACAAGACAGGCTGGTATATAGTTTGCTGTTGCCTTATACTTACACCTTTATGCGGTGTGCTACTTGGTATATAGCATACCAAGTCTTTCACGAGCTTAACATTTTGAAGTATACCAGCTGGCTATTCTGTGGACAGCCCCCAGTTTGGGACTCCCAGTATTTTCTCCTGACCAAACTGAGCAGTCACAATGAGGGCTATTCCTTGGCATCTCATTTCAAGCGGAATGTTTCGTTTCTGGTCATTTTACATTTCTTTGCTGGGTTGGGGGGGGGTGTGGAGGCTTGGTGGGGCACTTAGTGGTGCTCTGGGCTTACTCCCTGGCTCTGCCTCAGTAGCTATTCCTCGTGGGACGCGAGGGACCATTTGGGATGCTGGGGATGAAACCCAGGCACCGCCCTACATGCTATATGCTCTGGCCTAAGAGAGATGCTCTGAAACCACACAAATGTGGAAACGGCACCAGTGCCCTATGATCACATTTGCCATTAAATGAAGCAACTAAGGATGGGTCTTATCGTCCACAAGTCTGGGGATCCCCAACCCCGCCCCAATCATTCTTCCTAGGTTCACTAGTGGGACTGTCACTGGAAGGATGAGTATGGCCATGTGTTGCTGGGGACCCAACGTGGGTCTCCCTCCATGCAAAGCACACGCTTTACCCCGTCGTACTATGTTCCTGCTTTTTTTTTTTTAAGGTCACACCCAGCACTGATCAGGGGTTACTCGTGGCGCTGGGGATCAAACCCAGGTCGGCTGTGCAAAGGCAAGTGCCCAACCCGCTCTACTATCACCCCAGTCCGAATGGCTTTAGAATTGACCATCGGGGCTGGAGTGATAGCACAGCAGATAGGGCATTTGCCTTGGAAGGGACTGACCTAGGTTCAATCCCGGCATCCGCAGCTTGCCGAGTACCAGGAGTAACCCTGAGCATGGTGGGTGTGACCACGCACACACACACACACACACACACACACACACACACACACACACACACACACACACACACAGACTCTTTAGGGAGCTCCTTTAATGTAGTCTATATCCTTTCAATATAGACTTTGTCCCATGAAAGAACTTCATGGGACATTGAAGCCTCGACATTCGCCCTTGACTTTTTTTTTTTTTTGGGTCACACCTGGCGATGCTCAGGAGTTACTCCTGACTCTTTGCTCAGGAATCACTCCTGGCAGTGCTTGGAGCCATATGGGATGCCGGGGATCGAACTGGGTAGGCCACATGCAAGGCAAATGCCCTCCCCGCTGTGCTATCGCTCCGGCCCCTCACCCTTACTTTTGCTCCCTCCTTTGTTGAGTGGAGAAACTGGGGAGGGTTAGGGCCTATGGTCAGTCACGGCAGCAGGAGAAAGGCACCAAACCATCTCTGTACCACTCAGTGACAGCTGCCACGGGCACAGTGCCAGGGCAAGGACGCACTCGAGGGGGTTTTCTCTCAGCACCAGCTACCAAATCCCGCCCCACTGCCTGGGGAGGAACCTGTGAAAGTGCTAGTCACCTCCCGCACCGCGCACCGGCTCATGGGGCACTTTTCCTGGCTCTCAGTCCTGGCTTCAACCGTGCCAAAGGAGTCCCAAGTTCTTTCATGGGACAAGAGTTAGGAGACACCCAACTGAGTCACGCAGCAGACAGCTGAGCGTCACTGTCCTCTTAAGCCTCTCAGGGAAGTCAGGCAGATAAGGGGACACACGCCTACAACTATTTTATCTGTGTACACATGGACACTGAGGCAGATGGAGCCATAGGACAGCGGCTGCCCTGCGTGGCTGAGCCAGGTTTGATCCCCAGCACCCTATATGGTAGCCTGAGCCTGCCAGGAGGGAGAGCTGAGTGCAGAGCCAGG
>JAJIBD010011114.1:0-70690 GCA_021461705.1 Cryptotis parvus
CCTTCCTTCCTTCCTTCCTTCCTTCCTTCCTTCCTTCCTTCCCTCCTTCCCCTTTTTGGGTCACACCCAGCGATGCTCAGGGCCTACTCCTGGCATGATGCTCAGGAATCACTCCTGGTACCGCATGGAGGACCATATGGGATGCCGGAGATCAAACCTGGGTCGGCTGCATATAAGGCAAATGCTCTACCCACTGGACTATTGTTCTGGCCCCAGTCTCTCTCTCTTTTTTTTTTTTTTTTTGCTTTTTTGGGTCACACTTGGCAATGCTCCAGGGGTTTCTCCTGGCTCTGCACTCAGGAATTACTCCTGGCAGTGCTCGGGGGACCATATGGGATTCCCGGGATCGTACCTGGGCCAGCATGGGCCGGCTGTGTGCAAGACACACCCTACCTGCTGGACTATCGCTCCAGCCCACCCCAGTCTTTTTTTCTATGTTAGACCATCAACCATCCAGGGCCCACGAGGCAGAGCTCTGGGTACAGACAAGCTCGTCTCCTGTCTGCCACCTGCCATGCAGCCGGGCACTGCAGCCACATCTGCAACACCTCAAGGGACAGGTGGCAGGAGTTATCTGTAATTTGCCTTAACTTTTGTTTCTTTTTCTTCACTGCAATTGTGTGTGCCTTGTATGGAATTCATGTAAATTGGTCTTATTTTGAGAGATGTTGCTAGTACAAAACATAGATATTGTTACAGGTTGTTAGTATTGTTGATTTATTCTGCCTTGAAAATATTTCTTTTAGGAGGCTTTATATCTATTATTATATTACATTTTTAGATTCTACTACTTATCAATATTCTATGCTTTGGATCACTCTAAAATATTGAATACTTACTATATCTGGTATGTGTAATAAACTGAAAATGGAATTCTGTGACCAGTCATGAACTCAGAAGCAGCATATTCCAGTGACAGTGAAATATGAACTTGCCACCAAATGCCAAATGCTTACTATTAAAGACACTGCATTCCATCAGTGTCTACTATTTTAGGGTGCACAGAGATCAGTGAGATCTTAGTGGCCTGTTCAGGATATAACCAGATCTTTCTCCTCTCTAACATTTCATATTCTTTCCAGATTTATCATATCAACACCTGAGCACTTTACCTCTCTTGTTTCCTTCCCTGCATTGCTTTTGAGCTCTAGATAGTATACATTATCTTTAAACTGCAGCTAAGTTCAACATGTGCTGTTACTCACATTCTGACTATTTTTCCTTGTTGAATCTGTGTCACAAATTTCTTGGTCTTTTTCTTCTGCCCTTTTTTTTGCTGGTTTCCTGTCGAGAAGTCCCCTTTCAGGGCTGGGGTGATAGTACAACACATACGGCATTTGCCTTGCACAAGGCCAACCCATGTTCGATCCCTGGCATCCCATCTGATCCCTGAGCACCACCAGGAGTATTTCCTGAGTGCAGAGCCAGGAATAACCCCTGAGCATAGCTGGTATGACCCCCAAAAAAAAAAAAAAGTCTCCTTGACAAGCGGCTGGGGAGGCTGGAACTCTGCTTGCCCGGGCCCAGCTGACTATGGGGCCCCCAGGAGGGCAGATGGGTTTTGGGAGTGGGCCCATCACCTCTGGGGGGTCCCGGAAGCAGCCAGATGAGACTCGCCCATCATACTAGCCACCATTTTTGCTGTCCGGACACTGGGAAACTGCCTCACGACCAGATTAACAGAGCAAAACCAGTTCGAGCCCAGGTAGGCGGCTCCCAGAAGCGGAAATCACTGGGAATCACTGGGAATTCGTCAGATGGAGTCAGGGGGCCGGCCCATCCCCCCTCCATTTTGTCGAGCCTGGTGGCCCCGCCCAGGAGCTTCCCTGGGGCCATCAGCCATAGCATGAAGAGCCTCACAAACGGCTGGGGAGGCTGGCTGGAACTTGGCTCCCCAGGCCCAGCTGACTATGGGGCCCCAGGAGGGCAGATGGGTTTTGGGAGTGGGCCCATCACCTCTGGGGGTCCCGGAAGGAGCCTGGATGCGACTCACCCATCACACTAGCCATAATTTTCGCTGTCTGGACTCTGGGAAACTGCCTCACTACCAGATTAACAGAGCAAAACCAGTTCGAGCCCAGGCCGCGCGGTCCATTAAAATAGTGGAAACAGTAATGTCTTTTAATGCACTGCATTCCACGAAGAGCAGGAAAGTTTGGTGGGAGGGAGAGATAAAGAGGAGAGAAATGACATACAGAACCCGCCAAGTAGTTGAGGTGTGGGAGGGGGAGAGAGGTGGGGACATTGGTGATGGGAGATGGGTTTGGGTGGAGGGATGGGTGTTGGAACACTGTAGAACCAAAACTCTACATGAGCATCTTTCAATTGTAAGTCTAAAATGGTGTAATAATATTTGGGGGAAATAATAAAATAAAATAAATTTTTAAAAAAAAAAGTCTCCTTTCATGCCTTGGTGTTTAGCCCTCTTGAAACTCAAGCGCAGGGCCCAAGATAGTAGAGCAGGTAGGGAATTTGCTTTGTATTCTGCCAACTGGGGTTCGATCAACAACATTCTATGTGATCCTGAGCTCCACCAGAAGTAATCCCTGAGTGCAGAGTCAGGAGTCATCCCTGAACACTTCCGAGCATGCCAATTAAAAGAGGCAGTTTTTTTAAAAGATAAAACATAAAAACTCAAGCACTGTATGGAATAGCTCCCAACTCATGTCCTGCCTTCCCATGACTAACATCCCCAAACAAAGCAGAAGTGTGACTCTTATCCTTATCTAATCAGCATACATAATTATGAATTTACAAAACTAGTTAAGGGGTCTACGTATGCCTTAAGAAGCCATTTTGGGGGCCGGATCGATAGCACAGCAGAGAGGGCTTTGCCTTGCGCGCGGTCAACTCAGTTTAGTCTTCAGCATCCCATATGGTCCCCCAGGCACCGTCAGGAGTAATTTCTGAGCAAAGAGCCAGGAGTAATCCCTGAGCATTGTCAGTGGTGATCACGATCACATCTTCCCGTTAATCATCTATTTGCAGAGCAGGCACAGTAATATCTCAAAGTCCCCACAGCTGTAGAGCCAGGGCACGGCTTGGACAGGACATAAAGAGCCTCAAACCAATATTAGGTCATGAGAATGATCTAATATAATTGTTACTGGCATTTGGCATATCAAATACAACACGAGCAGCTTGCGGTATCAGTGGTGATACCCCCAGAAAAAGTCATTTTGAAGTGTTTCTTTTAGATTGAAAAGGGACCTCAGAGTCTTCTTTATTTTTTTTTTAGGTAATAATCTACTATTCTTCCCTGTAGCTCTTTGGTTGGTGCAATGATCCACATGTGGACTTTTCTATGGAGAAAGCTCCCAATCTCATCAGATCTCCAAAGATTATATGACTCAGAATGTAAAAATATCTGTGATGTTATCTACTCTTGTACCATACACAGAACAATTTCACTGATACAATATTTACTTAAGTGGTGCAATATTTACTTATCTGCTACTGTTTATATTTATGCTTTTCATAATTCACTAGATCACTAGATCACTAGACATCCCATTGTTCATCAACTTCCTTGAGTGGGCGCCAGTAACATTTCCATTTGACCCTATCATGTGCCAGTGTAGCCCAATGGCATCTGCTTGCTTCAGGAATACAAAGAGCCTCAAACTGTTCATTCAGGTTCTTGATGAAGAAGTCTGACCACACCCCTCTCAGAGAGCCCTGCAAGCTACTGAGAATTTACTGTCCACACGGTATATTCTGTGAAGTAAACATGAAGTTGTGAAGAATATACACGGTATATTCTTGCCTGGCAAGCTGTCCGATGCATATTTGATATGCCAAAACCAGTAATAAGAAATGTTTTCATAATTAAAATATAATGAAATGCATTGTGTACCAATTGGGAGCTAATTATTTTTTAAAATTTCTTAACTTAAAGAGAAGGTTCTGGAGGTGTTACACAATTAATCGGAAAGTGAAATATTAGGACCTTTTTCTTAGCACTTACTGTAGGCTTTCTGGAGGTATTTTAATGAAAGCATTCATTCATCCTCAGATTTAGTCCTTTTATCTGGCGGGAAGGGGTAAGCCAGTGGAGGTGGTAGGGCGAAGCTGGGACCACTGCGGTTGTGCTCAGGGATTTTTCCTGGCTCAGTATTCCGGGATCACTCCTGGAAATGCTCAGGGGATGATATGGTGGGATCAAATGTGGGTCAGCCATGTACAAGACAATCTATCTCTCCTACCCCAGATTTATTTTGTATAATGTCCTACATGCTGTCCTTGCTTGCCTGTTTGGGAAGAAGACAAAGTTGTTACCTTCAAGAAACTTCAATTTTATAAAAGCGTTTCTTAGATATTCAGTTTTCATTCTTATTTCTGTTTTGCTTTCCCCTATGGTGGTGGGTTCCAACTAGTGTCGGCCCTATGCAGTGCACGTGCCTTAATCCCTAGAGTGTCTCTCCAGCTCTCCATGTCCAGTTTGCCAAGGAGAATGGCTACCCCTCTCTCAGACCATGAATGTCGGGATTTATGCTTAATGGCTTGCAGTGCTCACGTAGAAACTGACCCTAAATGTAATCCTCAATATCCAAGGGTCTTCCCAAGGGCGGCGAGTGAAAACTCCACAACCCCATCTCAGCTTATTCTAAAACAGCCCCAGATGTCAAACTGATGTTTATATTCAGCTTCTGCTATAGGGAGGAGGGCATATTTTATTCTTTCTCAATACATCCCAGGAACTAAGAAAACATACAAAGTAAATTCTCAGAAGTTATTCATCTACAGAATAACTTGTGAAAGCAAGAATTTACAAGTTTATTTCACAAATTATTTATTTCACAAATATTTCAGAAATTAATTGTGAAAGCAAGAATATCTAAATTATGATTTAAGAATTTGGTCTGTTAAAATAGTAGCATGTTAAGCAGTGGTGCATTATATGATCATAGTAAGCAGTGGTGCATTAAAATTCTATGCTATGATCAAAAGTGAAAGTGTGGGGTGAGTAATGTCTTTATATTACATTTGGCTTCTTGCCTAGGAGGCCGAAATAAAATCTTAAAAACAAGAGGTTCATTGCTATTAAAACTGCATCATCATTATAATAATATCAAATATATATTAGATTAGATTATCATTATTATTATCATATTAAAATAATTTATTATTCTATTATGCTGTAGTTTCTCTGTTGAGTACTTCCCGGAAAGTCATACTTTTCATGACTGTTTTGTGGAGGTGAAGCTGTTTCTCTTTTATAGACAAGAAAACCAAGTCTTAGAGTGTTAGTCTAACTTTGAATTCAATAAATACCTGGTAACTGCAAATTGGATGACCTTTCTCCTATAGTCATTGTTTTGAGATACTCAGCAACAATATCTTTTCTTCCTTAAGTTTTCAGCCTTGAAGACTAAAGATCATGTTATGTTTTCTGAAATGTTTTCTATCACTGAGCAATAAATCTTACCTCATACATGATTTCAACTTATTTCCAGCCTTCTATAGAACCGACCCTTTTCTTGTTAGAAAACATTGTGTTGACTTCATAACTCCTGAATTATTAACACAAATAGTTAGAGCACATTAAATTTAAACTGGGCTTACTCCTGACTCTGCATGCAGGAATTATTCCTGGTGGGCTGGTGTTAGGATTGAACCCAGGTCAGCTGTGTGCAAGACAAGGTCTATTGCTCTGATGCCAAAATGTATTTTTTAGAAGCTTTTTTGTTGTTGTTGTTTGGGTGGTTTGGTTGCACATTGGCAGTGCTCAGGGCTTACTCTGGCTCTGTGCTCAGGGATCACTCCTGGCAGACTTGGGCTACCATATGGGGAGTCAGGGGTTGAACCTGAATTTTCTTTAAAAGCTTCATATATTTTCCCCTTTAATAAGTTATACATATTTTCCCTTCCATTTTTGTGGTTACTAATAAAATTTTATTTTATAGTTGTTAGTTACTAGTAAAATTTTATTTTATATAGCACTCTATTGTTTTTTTTTTTCTTTTTGGGTCACACCTGGCAATGCTCAGGGGTTACTCGGGCTCTGCACTCAGGAATTACTCCTGGCGGTGCTCAGGGGACCATATGGGATGCCAGGGATCGAACCTGGGCCAGCATGGGCCGGCCGCGTGCAAGGCAAATGTCCTACCCGCTGGACTATCGCTCCGGCCCCTGCACTCTTAATTTAAACGATGTTTAAATGTGCCATATTTCTATTAAGTCATCCATTGATGGACACCAGTTGTTTCCATTCTTTAGCTGTTGTGGATTCCGTATTTTAGCTATTGCAGTAAACATTGGGGTGAATGAAATTTTCTTGCTCATGTTTTTGTATTTTTGCAGAACGATATCCCCAAAGTTGAATTGCTGAATCATATGTAGAACTCTAGTTTCTTAAAAAACAAAACAAAACAAAACAGTTTAACTGGCATTTATCATTAATTTTAGTATTTTGGGTAGGAATGCTTAGTAGAATGGGTGAGGTGGGCTGGTGTGGGAATGGCGGGAGCAGGGCCTGAGCAGAACCACTCTGAGATTCTCAGGAATGAAGCGCCCCATTTGTCCAGAGGTTCCTGATTAGGGATACTGTGAACCCACGCCATTGCAAACAAACCTCTTCAAACAAACCTCTTCAATCACCATATTCAAAAACGTCTGAATTCAACTTGTTATAGCCCTATTTCCTGGAGATGAGATCTTCTGGTGCCCAGGGAAACGAACTTGGCGTGGCATAGTTTCCGTCATTTGCTCCTTGCTCTGGAAGTTTGGTGAACCTGACCAAATCCTGGGGCTTTGAAGACCCCAACACATGCCTGTTTGGAGCCTAAGATTGGAGTGAGCTTGAGAGCAGGTAGAAATGTCTTTCTCTAAGGACTTTCTCCAAGGTCCTTGAAAGCACCCTGTAGCAGCAAGACCGCAGACATCCCCCAGAATGTGTGTTTGGAGTCCCTACACACAAAGCCCCACAGAGCGTCTTTTTTGTTCATCTTAGGCTACACCTGGTGGTACTCAGGAATCACTCTTGGCAGTGCTCAGGAGGCATATGGCTGGGGATCAAACCTGTGTTGAGCAGATGCAAGGCATACTCCTTGCCCAATCTTTGTGGTCTCTATCTGTAGCTTTTCTTTTCCTTTTTGGCTTTTGGGTTGCGCTCAGGGGTGACTCCTGGCTCTGCACTAAGGGATCACTTCTGGGGCCATATGGGATGGCATGGCGGGATCAAACCTAGTCTGCCATATGCAAGGCAAACCCCCTACCTGCTGATCTATTGCTCGGTCTCTTTCTGTAGCTTTTAAAGAGCTTCAACTCATTCTGTGAAATGACTACACCAATTTATCTTCCTACCAACAATGCCCAAGAGAACCCCTTTTCTCAGACTTTTCCTAACAGTTATTAGTATTATTGATGCTTTTGATGTCAGCCATTTAACAGGTTGAGATACAGTTACTAATTTGTATTTCTCTAATGATCAGTGATGCTGGACAGTTTTGCATGTGCTTACTGGCTGTGACTTACTTCTTTGAGAGGTGTCAGTTTACAGCTGTGTGGCTGACTAACTGATAGTATCAGGTACAGAACCAGTCCAGAGGCTTTGAACTTCCTCCCTTTAATACTTTCTTCAAACTATTTCCTTGCCCTACCTTTTAAGCAAGCTCAGCCAACCCTTCTTTCTGCTTCTCTTACTCTAACCTGTCTGGCTCTCTGCTCCTCCCACTCACTCCTGCCAGCCAGGCTGAGAACCCTGTCTTAGCTGACTCCTCAACTGTTTTGTCCAACTCTTATATGTCCCCCATAATTTGGACATCGGCTATCCCTTTAAGAAGTAAAAGCCATCCCTTTAAGGGATCTCTTAAATCTCTTAAAGGGACCCAACAGAGAGGTTTTTGTTTAGACATTCTGCCCATTTTTTTTTTTTTGGGTCACACCCGGCAATGCTCAGGGGTTTCTCCTGGCTCTGCACTCAGGAATTACTCTTGGCGGTGCTCAGGGGGACCATATGGGATGCCGGGATCGAACCCGGGCCGGCATGGGCCGGCCGCGTGCAAGGCAAACGCCCTACCTACTGGACTATCGCTCCGGCCCCATTCTGCCATTTTTTTTTTAACATTTTATTATACCACCGTGAGATATATAATTACAACGTTGTTCATGCTTTTGATTGGGTTGTTACTATTGCTAAGTTATATGAATTAGTATATTGGTTATTTTTAGACTATTTATTGCATAAGAAAATGTATGACTCCCTACCGCTTAATTGTGAAATAAGTTTAGGCTGGGTGTTTCTGTTGTCTGTCAAGCTCCCATGTTATATTTTTGTGTCTTTGTTCTGCCTCACTTCTGTCTGCTGGATGAGTGCACCTTTCAGCAGTCAGTTTAATTGACTTCCTCAGTGACAGTATCGGTGACGTTCACAGGGGAGCTGCCCCATTTCTCACTGTGATGTTCCACGTCCACGTTCATACCTACAACTTCTTGAAACTGGTTAACACTCAGCTGAATATTTGGGATAAATGGCACGGAAAAGTTCACTTTAGGAGTCAGCAAAATGTACAACTCGCTAAAAATACCTTCTAAATAACCAATTGTTTGAGTAAGAACTCTGGGTGTTTCTAATCTGGATGCCTGATACAACGGATTTGGCTACTGGGGGCTGTAATTAGTTTCATGTCCTACTGAATAGTTAAGAACCTTGGAAAAGTAGGTTTTAATTGGAACCCTGAGCTCTCATAAAGTTCTCAAATGTCTTTAACTGGGCTCTGTTAAAAATTTGAAATAATGTATGTTAAATGTCACGCTTCCTCTCTTTATATTATGATTTTTTTTAAATCATGAAAAAGTGGACACTTCTTCATAAAATGCAGTTTACTTGAAATGTTGTTTGTAAATTGCCACTTACAGTTTTAAGCCCTGGAACATGTAGTACCTACGTAACAATGACTTTTTATTCATCTCATGATCCTTACGGTGCTTTACTTAGTACATTGCCATTTCTGAAGGAAGGAATGAATAGCATAGTCTGACATATTCTCCATATATCAAACAAGAGATTCACAGATAGTCTATAGAGTACACAAGGGTTAACATTCTTGGGGCTGGAGTGATAGAATAGGCATAGGGTAGGGCATGTTTGTCTCGCATGTAACCTAGTTCAATTCCTGGCATTCCATATGGTTCCAGAGCACTGCCAGGAGTAATTCTTGAGTGCAGAGCCAGGAGTAACCCCTGAGCATTGCTGGGTGTGACAAAAGGCTCAAATACATCCCAGGAGACAGGAAATAGTAACTAGGTATAGTTGGGGGTGGGGGAGGGGAGGAAATAGAACAGAGACAAACCCTGGCCTCACAGTGTTCTTACAGGCTTTGCCCTTTACCCAAGGACAATGCAAGCCAGTAAAGAGTGCCAGAGAGAGAAAGAGAAAACAAATGTAATTATAATAAAATGTTGGGGAGCTGCTGGGGTCCCCAACAATACCAGGAAGCGAGTTCCCTTCTACCTTCAAAGCCAACGGGAAAGGATGAAAACTCAGGAATCCGGCGCAGTTTTAAAAGGCTTTACTTTCACAGGTTCTGGTATACAATCCAAGAACAGGAATAACCCCAGATTTTGGGTTCCTGGCTGGTCATGTGAAGGTCAAGATGGCTGCCACCACATGTTGAAGCCCAACAGAGAAGGGAGAGGCAGAAGCCAAGGGAAGCCAAAATGGCAAAAGCTCCTTATCCTTCCTCTCAGCTTATTTTATAGATAGAAATCCGCCAAACTTCCCAGCCCAGCCTGGCCTAAGTGGGCTGGGCTAGCTAGAGATGAAGGCAGGTAAGCATCTCTATTGAAATGCAGCACTTCATGTTGGTCTTTTGGCTTTACAAGTGCCAGAGCTGATTCAAAGCCTCCTAGCTGAGCTGGGAGGGGTTGCAAGGTAAGTGTAGCTGGAGCTTAAAGTAGGGCGTGTCACCCAACAATAAAATATAAACAGAGACTGTAAATTGGAAACAGTTTTGAGAGGATAAGGGAAATTTCTAGAAGAGATAACTTGGAAGGCAATTGTGGTCGATCAAACAAGAGACTGGTAGGTGATGGGAGAGTTGGAGTGAAGTTTGTCAGATAATGACTTAGAGAAGCAATAAGGAAGAAATGTATTCATGTGACTTCTAAGAGGCAAGGATGAGCACTGAAGGAATCATTCAACAAAACATCTCCTGCCTTGCGTGTGCGATACCAGGTCCAGTTATGGATAGAGGCAGGGAGAGGAAAACAACAGTCCCTCTGAGAAGCCTCCAAAAGCTTATCAGACTCTTACCTGCCACTACTGTCTTTTCCCAAGCAATCCTATAGAAGCCTCTAACCAGCCTGAAAGCAAGATAATTTAGGGGGAGGAGTGGAGGCTTAAGGGACAAGTCACCTCTTGTTGGAATGCTAGTAGCTGAATAAACCTGTTTTTTCCTCTCCCCCATTTTTTGTTTCTTGAATATTGGTCTTCGAGCCGTGAGCACCCAAACTTGAGTTCAGTATCAGATTTCAGAGCACAGAAGTGTAGGAAGGAGCTAAGATTTGAGAGTCATACAGATAAAACCTTCAGCCAAGTTCTGCTGCCTATTAACTGGTTTTAGATTGTCTAGCTGTTCTGAACTGTACATTTCTTACTTATAAGAAAGTCACTGGTCCTTCATTTGAGCTGTTTAGCACCTAAATCTCTGCTTGTTAAAATTTCCAACATGAGGATCTTGATGAGAAGACAAGCCTCCCTCCCATAATTGTAGCCGAAAACACCAACTGCATGTGCAAGATCAGTGACCTTGCCCCGGAATAAGGGGCACAGAATCTTCTCTAGCTGCAGAAAAGCACTAGGGGGAAATTCAGGGCAGCCTCTGGCCCAAGTATTGGCGTGTAACATAACCATTGTGCAGTGGTCATTGCATCGTGTTTGGTATTACTGTAAAATTTAAGATACATGTCTTATTCTGGTATACGCCTTTCAACAATGGATTTCTAACCATCTGGAGAATTCTGTTAGTTCTTCACCATCGTGTTGATCATTTAAGTTTTCCTTAAGTCAAATATTCAGAGCAAACACAGATGAAAACTGACAAATGAATATCAGTATATCACTTGTCCAAATCACTTCTCTACACATAACTTCTAAAATCCAGGATCACTTAAATCCCTTCATTATTTACCAGGAAGAGTTTAGTAAGTTCAATTCTATGAAAGTTTTTGAACTTTAAAAAAAAGTGTATGTGCATTAATAAAAAATAGGCTTTATTGTTCAAAAATAGGCGATAAATTAATTTTGAGGCATTTCTAATTTTTCAAAGTAGAGTAAGACTAAAATGTCGTTGCTACCTTTCCCTCCTATTTCATTTTGAGGAAAGTAACTGGCAGATCATTACAGCAAAAAACAATTTTAGCTATTTAATTTTATTGTCTTTCAAATCACATCCACTTTAAAAACAAAGTCGTGTCTAATCATTTAATAGCATAAAATGGATTAATCCATTTTATGCTATTAAATGTCTCTAGAAGTAAATGTTTCCATAAGTAAAAGTCTGTAGAAAGGATTTTGTTAGAGCAGTTGTGGAATTATAGGCAAACTATTTAAAGAAACTATTTTTTAAAAAGAAGTAATTTATCTGTGTTTTATTCATAAATGCATTTCATTTAGCAGTAATATTATATTCTTGTCCATTTTCTGTACTTTTTCAATGAATATTGTTAGAGATACTCTCAAGTTCTAAGAAATATATATCTAAGAATATATATTTATAGCATATCTATTTCTAGAATATATCTAAAATATATCTATAACGTATAATATATAGATCTATACTACATATAATATATAGATCTATATTATGTATTGTTTTTATAGCAATATAATATAACTATAATATATATACATTGTTAATAATATATGTATTGTCATGAATAATATATGATTATTATCATTATAATAATATATTATATATTATTTATATATTATAAGAATATATTATATATCTATAATATATCTTAATATATATTATAGATCTATATACAGACTAAAATGAAATTACAGATATAATTAATTATATCTATATAGAAATTACAGATATATAATTATATATATATTATAGATCTATATTCCTGTTTTGCATCACACCCAGAGATGCTCAGGGTTACTCCTGGCTCTGCACTCAGGAATTACTCCCGGCAGTGCTCAGGGACCATAATATGAGGTGCCAGAGATCCAACACTGTTTGGCCATGTGCAAGGCATGCATCCTCCCCATTGTACTATAGCTTCTGCCCCAAAATATATTAATTTTTTTTTTTTTTTGGTTTTGGTCACACCCAGCTCAGGGGTTTCTCCTGGCTCGCACTCAGGAATTACCCTGGCGGTGCTCAGGGGACCATATGGATGCTGGGGACGAACACAGGCCGCACAGGCCGCCGACAAATGCCCTACCCGCGGGCTACCACCCGCCCCAAGAAATATATTTTTTGAATTCTTTCTGTGCTAAGATGTGCATGTCTAAGGAACTCATCTAGATTTCTTCCTTCGCAACTACTCAACAGTGTCATAGATTCAAAAACCAACTGCTCAGTTCTGCGTGTTGCAAAAAAAGGGAGTCTAGATAATGCTAGCGGCTCAGATAAGCAAACCTAGTCACTGGACTTAAGGGACTCCATGTTCGACAAAGAGCCATCTTAGGCTTCCACTGTGACCCTGAGGACATTAACCCAAGGAGCAGGAACTAGGAACTACAAAACTTAATCAGCTTAATCAGCATAAACATCAAATGTGGAGGGGCGGGGTCATGGGACCAGATATTGCTCTGTGCTGATTGATAAGGCTTATATTGCCGAAACCACCAGGATGCTTCACAAAACAAAAATATATATAATTGATGTAGGCAGGCAGACAGGGGGTGCCACATGGAAATAAAAATTCCTGAAGAAGGAAAAACTGGTTCTTCAGCTATCCAGAGTCACCTGTTTGGAACCCGGAACCAGACTTGATAAGACCACTATCAACAATAGACCCTGAGGGAGATGGATCATCTTTCCAAACCCAGACCCAGCTCGGAAGAAGACTCCAGAGCATTCCAGTCCAAGAGGATAAAAACCCATTGGAAATCAGTCGGGGCTAGCTCTTCATCTTTGGCGCAGCCTGCATTTCTCCCTTGAACACATTACTCTCTCTTCCTTTCTCCTTCCCCATCCTAAAACCGCCTTAATAAAAACCTGTTTTACTTCACTGCCCATCTACTCCTGAAAATTCTTTTTCTCCGAGGAAGACAAGAACCCTGAGAAAACCCTGGGTGAGGCCCTAGGACTGACTTTCCTTTCCTGCAAAGAGCAATTCCTTGCTCCAGCCTGAGTTCATGGCTCCCAGAGAATTTCGGGTGGTGGTGGGATCAACTCCCGTGCCTAGAGATCAAAGAGGACATCAGGTGTGGCTTGACGGCCACCTCGTGGGGGCTGGTGGGGCTCCAGGCCCACCCGTGCAGGGACTCATCACAGACTTTATCAATTCTTTTTTTTTTTTTTGGGTCACACCCAGCAATGCTCAGGGGTTACTCCTGGCTCTGCACTCAGGAATTACTCCTGGCGGTGCTTGGGGGATTATATTAGATGCCGGGGATTGAACCCGGGCCGGCTAGGCCGGCTGTGTGCAAGGACAAACGCCCTACCCGCTGGACTATCGCTCCGGCCCCTGACTTTATCAATTCTTAGCCTGCCCAGCAGGTCCTGGATGGCAGAGGAGGCTGGGGAGAAAGCGACCATCTCTCTCCCCTTCCCGCCTCACATAAGCCAACGTGGGGCCCACCTACATCATAACCGTTGAGCCAAGGAAAACAAGTTGTTTTAAACATGCTATCAAAACCCCTGCCTTAGTATGCTCAGGGTCCCTTGACTGAAATCCACTGTATGGGACGGATTCTTGGACCTCAGCTAGCTGGAAATAAACCTCGCTGTGTGACTTGCATTATCGTGTGTCGTCTTTGTTCTTTAGAAGGGGTAGTCGATTTTGAACTCTAACAACAAGAGGCAAAAGTCTTTGAGATTTGATAGATGTTTGAATCTGCAGCCTTAGGGATAAGCTTCCCCTGGTTTGGGGCTTCTATAATTGACTGAACATGGCGGCCTTCTTTATTAAGTTAGGAAATGGAGATAGACGTTTACTCAAAGAAGGCACATTTAAAGGTCTGTTTTGGGCATGCTGAGTAAAGTGAGGGGTGGACTTGTGACATCCATAAGGAAGTGAATGTCAAGTAGGTGGAGGATTGGAACAAGAGGAAACATTTAAGTTAGAGATATAAAACACCGAGAAGAGAACAGGAAGAAGATGAACCTCCGTGGTTTATTTTGGAGTAGAAAACATGAGTAGGATGAAAACCACTGTAGGGTAATGTCAGGAATGCCAGCAATTAGAGATACTTCAAGATGAAGAGAGCAGAACTGATGTTACTGGAAAACACAAATAGGGGATTAATATGAATGTGTTTTGTCTATTTCGTAATCTGAGATTGTTTACTTTGGGAAGACTGAGTTTGGTGGGAATCAGCTTAATTTGGATTTTGGAATGGGTGGTCAGTAAAGAAATGCTTAATAAGTCAAGTCCTTTCATTTTGAATGTTCATAGCACTCAACATTTTCATTTTTAGAATTTATTTACTTACATGTCCTTCAGATTATTCACTGAGTACAAGTAGAACGGAAATTGTATCTCTTTTGCTATGTTATCCTAAAGCCATTTACTGTTTGTTCATCATCTATTACTAGTTCATGAGGTCCAAGCATACAGACCCACAATGAGCTACTGAGTCCCCATCACACACACATCACAGACAACTACTGATTAACTAAATGTGCAATGTTTTAATTTGTTCTATATAAAAGCACCTTTAATAGTAATACAATACATATAGCTCATATATATTTTATCCCTGCAGTTCTTAATGTTCTTTGAAAACTTTCATATGAGCGTTTGTACCAGTGAAAAAAAATTTTGTACACTTTCTGTTATTGCCCAATTGCAAATATTTATTTTGAGTGGATGCCAAAGCATTGGCAAACTTATATGTATCAGAACTTAGCATTAGCTGCAGCCTTCTTATTAATCATCTGACTTCCTTATTTCAGAAACATAATTTAACATCTCTGGAAATCTGGCATGCTGTTGATGTTTTCATTTTAAACTGTAAATTGACATAGTGAAGTTCTTCTTTCTATTGAGATTAACCAAATAGACTTGTAGAGGTGAATGCAATAGAGTGTATGAAGTTGCTAATTGGAATATACCTGTATATATAATAAGACATATATACAGATATATATAATACATATATATAGATATATGATGTATATTTAAACATATATAGTTATATAATATATATTTGAAAACCATTTAAATAGTTTTTTAAAATGTCAAAATCAAAAACTGGTAAGGCATAATTTCTATACAAGTTGAGATTGTTTTTTGAACAAAAGCAAATAAAGCCAGACAAGAGGGCTGGAGTGATAGTTCAGTGGGTAGCGCTTTTGCCTTGCATGTAGCCGACCCAGGGTCAGTCCTTGGCATCTCATATGGTCCCCGAGCACCACCAGGAGTAATACCTGAGTGCAGAGCCAGGAGTAAACCCTGAGCATTGCTGGGTGTGACCCAGAAAGAAAAAAAAAACAGGCAAGAGACTAGAAGCAGATGTTTTCTGCATTCAGAAATGTGGTTGTGTTCTTAGGAAGCCTTAGTGGACTTCTGTCTTCTCTAAAGAAATTGAGAAAACTCCATCCCCTCCCTCACACCCTCTTTCCATGTTGTATAACTAGACAAGGAAGATTTAACTCAGCTGAGAAAACAACATATAAATGACTCACATTAAGAAACAAAATGGTAACAACCTTTGTGTGTATGAATGAAGGCCTATAGAATTATTCTTTTTTTTATTTCTGTCTTACAAGAAGACTTAGGCTAGATTTATGCCAATTAAACCGAAGGAAAGGAAGATGGTGCATGCGATCTACAGATGACCAAATGCTTCATAAATGTTGAGCTGCTAGATAGAACAAATGAAGGTCAGAACAAAACACATGGAAAGAAAATGGTGTGTCAATTATGACATTATAGGCACATGTCAGTTACGTTTGAAAATGTCTTTGGGTTCCTGACTTTTATCTGCATTCTGAAGGCTTTATCTCTCTCCTTCCCGATACCTGCTTTATCCATCACCTCTTCCAAAATATCTTGATTATTTTAGTTTTTACTCTTTTCTCCCTTCCCTTGGCTTAGTGACATGACACCATGCCTCTTAGTTTCCTGGATGTATGCAAAATTTACTTTGTGGACCACAAACTTGGGGACAAGAATTATTGTTTCTATGCTTATCTATATGCCTAGCAGTTCAATGGATGTATGTGTGTTCCTTCTGTTGTTTTCTGTTGAAGCGGTGCATTGCTGAGTGTGACAGAAAGTAAAGCTAGGTTAGGTACACGGAAGCAGCTTTCTGCTAATTCATGCCATTCCTTCTCTTTGTCTTGCATGCAATGTATTGATTGACTTGCACACTGTTACAGCCCATTGGCATGACTTCACAGATGTGTCTGGAAGATATTTCTAATTGTGTTGAGCTGTGTATTTTGTAGAGGTATGCCAAAGTCGTAGTTGGCATACTGGCTGGTCTCATCAGGTGGTCTGTTGGCATTAGCACCCACACACAATTCCTAGTACTTGTTGAATTTGCAGTAACTCTCATGATCTTTTGGGTGTAGTTTTGTTTGTTTGGGCATTACACCAATGGTGCTCAGAGCTTACTTGCTGGGTCTGTATTCTGGGATCATTCCTGGCAGTGCTCTATGGACTGTGCGTGGTGCTGGGAATGGCGTCTGGATCAGCCGCTCTACTTGCACTCTGGTCCAACCATTAGGTTTTTAACAAAATGTTGTAGTGTTGTGCAAATGAATAATTTCTACTAACAAAGCAATTTCTTTTTCCTGTATTGCTGATGTCATAACAGTCTAAGCTCCCTGATGGAGTGAGGATGTCTTGCCCACATTCTGTCGCCAGGCCAGGGCATATCCTGGTTGATAGAATATGATCAGTAAAATTATATATATATATATATTTTTTTTTTTTTTGCTTTTTGGGTCACACCCTCCGGCGCTCAGGGGGTTTCTCCTGGCTCTGCACTCAGGAATCACTCCTGGCAGTGCTTCGGGGGGACCATATGGGATGCCGGGATCGAACCCGGGCCAGCACAGGCCGACTTCGTGCAAGGGGAAACGCCTTACCCGCTGGGCTATCGCTCCGGCCCGTAAGTATTTGAGAAATGGATCAGAGAAAAAAAATCTCTTCTGATGAAGGCAATAAAAATATAGTACATGAACCCGGAGCGATAGCAAAGTGGGTAGGGAGTTTGCTTTGCACACACCCAACCCGGGTTCGATCCCCGGCATCCCATATGGTCCCCCCAGTACCGCCAGGAGTAATTCCTGAGCGAAGAGCCAGGAGTAACCCCGAGTGTTGCCGAGTGTGACCCAAAAGAAAAAAAAAAATATATATATATATATAGTACTTTTTGTTTGTTCATTCTTGGGCCACACCTGGCAGTGCTCAGGGGTTATTTCTGACCCCAGGCCAAGGGTCACTTCAGGGATCATTGAAGCCTGGAAACTGAACCTCAGCTTCTTCCATGAAAAGCACGTGCTCAGGGGTCCTAGCGATAGTGCAGTGAGTAGGGCATTTGCCTTGCACGTGGTCAATCCGGGTAGATCCCTGGCATCCCATTTGGTCCTTATAGAGCCCACCAGAAGTGTTGCATGAGCTCAGAGCCAGGAATAAGCCTCAGCATCGCCAGGTTTGGCCCCCACACCAATTCCCTCAGCTGCTTGTGCACATCTCACCCACAAAAGGAAAGAAAAGCATATTTTCAGCCCCTTAAGCTAAATTACTCTTAGGCCCCATAAAATACTTTTTACATGCCAATTACTGCTCTGGTCTTTTAGGTTTACAAACTTAATCTTTGCAGCAACTCAGTACTTAAATACCATTTTGTTTCCCTTTTGCAGGTTAAAAAAAATGGATTCTCAGAGTTTCAAGATTACATTATGGTGACTGGTGTAGTTAGGTTTTAAATTTATACGATCTGGAGCTGGAGTGATAGCACACTGGGTTGGGCATTTGCCTTGCATGTGGCCAACCCAGGTTCGATCCCTGGATCCCATATAATCCCCTGAGCACTACCAGGAGTAATTCCTGAGTAAAGAGCAGGAGTAACCCCTGAGCATTGCTGGGTGTGACATCAAAAAAAGAAAAAAAAAAAAATTACATGATCTGGTTTACCGTCTATGTGTTTAGCAGCACTATTATGAAGAAATTAAATGCTTTCCTGGTACTCAAATGTGTTGGGGTACATGAAAAGCCTTAGGGTACAGACACCAATGTCTGCTGGAAAAAAAATTGTTTTTCTTTTGACTTTTTTTTTTTGGCTTGAGAACAAAATGAAACCTGAAAACATCCTGAGGTGTCTGACAATTGTCAGTGAACCTTTGAAAGCAGTTCCGTTCCTTCCCCAGATCATTAACTTACTTATTCTTAATCAGTTTTTCAACAACACTGTTAGGTTGTTATCTGTCAGAGTTTTTGAGCCAGGCACGTAGAAAATGGTTTTGGAATAGGAAAAGCTAAATGAGGCTGGCTTTCACATGGCAGAAAACTTTGGGAGGCCGGTAGCTGTGCTTGATTTGAGATCCTTTTATTAGCTTCAGGGGTTGAGTTTGTTGTGCTAAGCAGGCAGTTCAGTGAAGCTCACAAGATGTTGGTGGTGTGAAACCTAATGTCAAGTCTATTTAGAGCCACTGCGGAGAGAACATAAACAAGGAAAGAGAGTATCAAGTCATGGAGGATATTTCTGGTTGGAGTTAGGGTTTATTTATTTATCTTTGTGATAAATATTTTTTTATTTCTCTTAGTTTTATTTCCTTCCTTCCTTCCTTCCTTCCTTCCTTCCTTCCTTCCTTCCTTCCTTCCTTCCTTCCTTCCTTCCTTCCTTCCTTCCTTCCTTCCCTTCCTTCCTTCCTTCCTTCCTTCCTTCCTTCCCCTTCCTTCCTTCCTTCCTTCCTTCCTTCCTTCCTTCCTTCCTTCCTTCCTTCCTTCCTTTCCTTCCTTCCTTTCCTTCCTTCCTTCCTTCCTTCCTTCCTTCCTTCCTTCCTTCCTTCCTTCCTTCCTTCCCTTCCTTCCTTCCTTCCTTCCTTTCCTTCCTTCCTTCCTTCCTTCCTTCCTTCCTTCCTTCCTTCCTTCCTTCCTTCCTTCCTTCCTTCCTTCCTTCCTTCCTTCCTTCCTTCCTTCCTTCCTTCCTTCCTTCCTTCCCTCCCCATTGGTGCTCAGGATCTAGGGGGAGTACCCCCATGAGCTTTGGTTGGGTGCAGCTGTGAATTGCCAGCGATGCGTCATGGTCATGTCACTGCTGGGGGCTGCTTGCTGGTGCTGGGGACCACCCGTGTCACCCCTGGCAGCGGGCTGATGTGGTGCTCGGGCATCACCTCGGGGTCCCTGACCATAAGTTATGTGCTCCACTCCTTAGTGCTCCCTCCCTGTCCCCAAGAGTTTTTCTTTGTTTTTATTTTTTGTTTTTGGGCCACACCCCATGATGTTGGAGGTTGCTCCCAATGCTCCTTATAGTAAAGACTCTTGTGTTTACATTGGGAGTCCACCCTGGCAATCTGGAATAATTTGCCCATATACAAAACAAAATGTAGACATACCTGCGAATTTTCTTTTGCCATTTTACTCAGTTTCTCCTGAGTCAGGAATTAGTACTGTGCAATAATAATAATAACATTATTATTATTATTATTATTATTATTATTATTATTATTATTTTGCCTTTTTGGGTCACACCCGGCAATGCTCAGTGGTTACTCCTGGCTCTGCAGACAGGAATTACTCCTGGTGGTGCTTAGGGGACCATATAAGATGCCCAGGATCGAACCTGGGTTGGCCTTGTGGAAGGCAAATGCCCTACTTGCTGCACTATCGCTCTGGCCTGCAATTTGACTATTATTCAGACCAACACATGGCTTTTCTCCGTGATGGTAACCATGCAGCCTAAGGGCTACTTATTTAGCATGAGGCAGTGTTCAAGAAGGTCGAGAGAGAAACTAGAGAGATAAAATCAGAGGCGCCCAGGTTTCAATCTCCAGCACTGAAAAGAGTCATCCAAGTGGGTGGAGTGAGTTGCAACTTTGCATAATTTCCTTAGCTCTGTCTCTCGGAGTCCCAGCTACCTCTTTCCTGTCCTCGCTTGTTTTGCTGGATCCATAATTCAACCACAAACCCCAAGTTCTCTGCATCTGCCTTGGCACCCATCTTCTCTTTCCCAGTTACTTTGGTCTCTCACACTGAGTTCACCTTCACCTCCATGCGGGAGATTGTTATTTCTCTCTCTCCAGACCTCAGCCCCATAACAGCTCTCTCTCTCTCTCTCTCTCTCTCTCTCTCTCTCTCTCTCTCTCTCTCTCTCTCTCTCTCTCTCTCTCCCTCTCTCCCTCTCTCCCTCCCCTCTTTCTCTCTCTCTCTCCATGTCTCTGCAATTACTGCTTCTCACGTTTGGCTTCCATAGGTCTGTCATTTTTTTTTTTTTTTTTTCTTTCTGAGTCATATCCAGCAATACCCAAGGGTTACTCCTGGCTCTTTGCTCAGGAATTACTCCTGCTCAGGAATTACTCCTGGGGACCATATGGGATGCTGGGGATTGAACCAGGTAGGCCGGGTGCAAGGCAAATGACCTACCTACTGTGCTATCCCTCCAGTCCCATAGGTTTGTCAATTTGTCTTGATAGTTTCACTCAAAGGTTTAGTGTTAATATATAGTTGTTATATATATATTGTATAGTAGTATATCTTGCATATGTAATTGTTATATAATTAACATTATGTAATCATTATATTTTAATGGTTATAAGTATTATATAGATATTAAATATTTATATATAATATGTTGTATAATTATATATAATTGTTACTAATATTATATATATGTGTATATATAGATATATAAATTGTGCCTTGCAGATCCAGTGAACTGCAACAGATTATGTGGATCCTCCCTTAACTTCCGTTTTTCTTTTTTCTCTGTCTTTCTGTGCACTAGCCTTTGCCTTCACTGGAGGCAAATAAACTTTCTGTTTAAGGCTTAGGCAGCGTGTTCTAAGGGATACTTGCTACTACTAAACTTTCCTCCCAATGTATCTCACAATCATGACTTCATAGTCTGACAGTAAGGAAAAATAGACCTTTCGTTCTTGTGAATTTGCCATATTAATGATAAGACCTACACGAATAAAATAATAATTATGAATATATTTGAAATGACAACTCTAGCTAAAGAATTACTCAAATGTATATAATGCCTATGATGTATCTAACATCATTTTCATACATCTTGAATAAAATATCTTAGTCTTTGTATCATGCTCATAGTTATTATCTGCACATCATATCACGAGCATAGGCCTAGGCGTGTTTAAGTAACCTCTCCAAATTCGTATAACCAGAAATAACTGAAGCCACATAGCCTGGTTCTAGATTTCATACATTTAAGCAAATGTTGTTTTGAGGGGCCACATCTGGTGATGCTCAGGAGTTACTCCTGGCCCTACACGCGGGCATAACCCCTGGCAATGCTTGGGGGCCATATGGGACACCAGGGAGGGAACCCTGGTTGCCATTTGCATGCAAGGCGAACACCCTAGCCAGTGTACAATGTTGCATTTTTAATAGAAAGAGGTGCCTGATGACTTGAGATCATGAATTTGGGATAGGGAGAATGAGCAAGAATGGGGGCGAGGGATTTGAGCTATTCAGGAAAGCATTCCGAAGGAGGACAGCTGAATTGAAATAGGAAAAGATGATTGGGTCAGTTGGGCAAGAGGACTATGGGGGAGGTGGCCGTGGCCAGCGACCCAACCCCCTGCCCTCCCGCCGCCTCCGCCCCCCCTCCCCCCCCCGGCATGAATGAGGTAGACCTGGATCTTGCCGGACTTCAACCCTGCAACAGGAGAGGGAAGGACTTGGGAAGAAACATCTGTCTTGCTGCTGCCACAAAGAAAGATACCAACACGGGGTGGGGGTGGGGGTGTGTGTCCTGGAAAGCAGTTCCTATTTATTGAACAGAGTTTAAACCTTTTACACTATTTTTTGGGTGGAGGGGTACAAGCACAAATCACATGGCATTTGCAAGATCCTGGGCCATTGCAACAGACAATAATCACAGATTTACATATTCCTGTGGTTGGAAGACGTGGTGCAGCTGTGAATTACCAGTGGTCTTTCATGTCCTCCCTGCCTCACCTAAGTTAGCTTGGATAAACACAGATGTTATGGGTGTAACCATTTGGGCAGGGCCCACTTCTGGGTCCCGCCCTTAGGGTCTTGTGGCAGGAAAATGCTGGACCCTTATGGGGAAGTGCTGGACCCTAAGGCTAGTCACTCAGAACCCAACAGAGGGCAAGTGAAGGTGTTCCGTGAAGAATAAAGGTCCTATGTGAAGTCCAATTGGGGGTATAATTGTGTGTTTGTTGCATCTGGAATGGGGCCAGTTTGGAGCAGAAAGAACAAGAAGGGCAGGCCAAGGTGTAGCATAGTTTGAAAAGGGAAAGACTAAAGGTTAGATCAGTACCATACCTCCGAGGATTAGCAATGCCACACAGGAGTAGTTTCTTGATGTTACAGAAATCTGGCCAAGAAACAGATTGGCAGGCACTTTGGGAGGATAGAGGGAGGGCTCCAGTTTATTTACGCATAAAGGCTTTACCTGGCTATAGCCCAGAAGGATCCCACCTCAAATACAGTTCACAAAGAGCTTTCCATACCCTTGTTTCAGGCTATGTTGCTTTTTTTTTTTTTTTTTGCTTTTTTGGGTCACACCCGGCGATGCTCAGGGGTTACTCCTGGCTCTGCACTCAGGAATTACTCCTAGCGGTGCTCGGGGGGACCATATGGGATGCGGGGGATCGAACCCGGCGGCATGGGCCGGCCGCGTGCAAGGCAGAACACCCTACCGCTGGGCTATCGCTCCGGCCCCACTATGTTGCTTCTAGGGAAAACATTTTCCATTTGACGTACACAGTGATTGTTAATGTATATAATAATTGGTCCAGTGATTAATACAATCTGTTTTGTTTTAAGTGCCATAGAGACATGTTCCTGTGACCTTGTTCCTGTTCAAACAACATGATCAGACTTGCTCCAATTTGATTTACAACACAGTCGTCTTTGCCCAGCACCTGGAATGGGTTATTCAGAGGTGCTTGCTCTAATTTTCCCACTCACTAAATGTAGTAGGAAGTCCATTGGGATTTTGAGAGGGGGGGAGAGAGAGAGAGAGAGAGAGAGAGAGAGAGAGAGAGAGAGAGAGAGAGAGAGACACAGACAGACAGACAGACAGACAGACAGACAGAGAGACAGAGACAGAGAGAGACAGAGACAGAGACAGAGAAAGATAATGAATTGTATACTGAATTAATCAAGACCTAGAAAGGGACTGCAGGCAGGAATAAGATCATGTACATTATTTTGGGGAGTTTTTTTTTGGGGAATCACACCCGGCGATGCTCAGGGGTTATTCCTGGCTCTGCACTCAGGAATTACTCCTGACGGTGCTTGGGGACCATATGGGATGCTGAGGATCGAACCGGTCGGCTGCGTGCAAAGCAAATGCCCTACCTGCTGTACTATCACTCTGGCCCCTGTACACTATTTTGGACATATTGACATTCTAGTACCTTGTGAGATGAAAGATAGCAAGGAAATGAGATATTAAGGAAAAAATTACATGGATTTAGTTTTATTTTTTTTTCAAAATCTGGGCTGGACTTCTTAGTTTGAATGAGCAGATGGTGTCATAGTGAAAGAAATTCTTTCTTTGAGTGGGATGGGTGGAAGGGCCCAGTTCTTGTTATTTTTATTCTTTGTAGATTTGAATGAGGGGTGATTGGATAATAAGCCAGAATGGGAGGAATTATATTTAAATTCTTTTTTACTTTTTACATGAATATACCATTGAATCACCATTGATTCTTCAGTGATAGGAACCAACTTTCAGAAATTATGTTTTGAACCTATTAAAGGAAACAAGGGTTGATGGTGGGTAGGACACTTCCCTTATGTGCAGAAATCTGGGTTTGATCTCTGACATCCCTTATGATCCCTTGGGCCTCACCTGGAGTGATCCTTCATCAGAATCAGGAGTAAGCACTACCAGATACGGTGCTGTCAGGGAGCTGCTGGGGTCCCCAACAGTAACAGGACAATTCTCTTCTAACTCCGAGGCCGCTGGGGAACAGATGAAAACTCACAAATCCGGAGCAGTTACAAAAAGCTTTTAATAGTACAAAAAGCTCTAGCACTGCAATTCAATATAATGGAAGACCTCTAGCTCTGGTCAGATCTTAGACCACGCATGAGGGCCCATGTCTCCTACCAAAGAGGATTCCACCAGAGAGACTCCCACCAAAGAGGATCCCACCAGAGAGGAGTGCCACCAAAGAGGAGACAGTACCTCAAGTCAGTCTCCTTATATCCACAAAAGTAATCCTAACAGTAATCCCTGTTTGTTGACAGGGAGGTTCCTGTCAACAAATAACCCTAAACAGCTTCTAGATAGTAGAAGAGTGTAGAAGGGTGGTGCCACACCCTACTACAGTTCTAAACAAATAATTATGCCAAGGACTAATCCCTTCTTCTGAGATTATGAGATTATCTCATGTAAAACACTGAGAGAGAGAGAGAGAGAGAGAGAGAGAGAGAGAGAGAGAGAGAGAGAGAGAGAAGAGAGGGCTGGTATAAAGTAATAAATCTTAATCTCATGGGCTTCATGTAATCTAGATGGTACCCACAAGGTTCTTCTTATTTGTTATCTATACCAGGGTGATTCTAAGTATCTTGTTCTCTGTGTACTGAAAGGGTCACATTCACCTACTTGAGGGCAAACTAGTATGATCCTTCCTATAATCTTAAATGACAGTCTCCATGTACCCAGGATGGCAGTCTCCTCATAAATTCTAATTGTCTCAAGCTGGGCGCAGTGGGTATAAAGAGGAGCTGTGCCCAATCTAGATAACATAGAAGTCTTAGTAGATGTATAATAAGTCAGATTATTCAGAGTCAAGGTGACTTCTGTAATTGCCACAACCTCTATCAGTGTTTACATAGAAGAGAGGTCTCATTAGTATTAATCCTGACTTAAGAACATGTAAATAGATTAAGCTGTGAGTGGATAAAACAGCAAAGCTCCCAAGCTAGCTAGGCTTGTCATTCAACATGGTGCTAAAAACAAAAAAGAAAAAAAGGGGGCCAGAGTGATAGCACAGTGGGGAGGGCCTTTGCCTTGCACGGCCGAACTGGGTTCGATCCCGGCATCTCATATGGTCCCCTGAGCACTGCCAGGAGTAAATCTTGAGTACAAAGCCAGGGAGTAAATCCTGAGTGCAAAGCCAGGAGTAACCCCTAATGTGACCCAAAAAAAAAAAAAGATTAGCACGTGCTGTCTTATCACTCCTCTGTCTCTCCTACTGTCCATCTCTCCTGCTGTCCTCTCTCTCGGTGCCCCAGAGCAGTGCTCTCAAGGACTACAGTACATCTCTGTCCAGACAATGTGGGGTTGTGTTTATTACCATCACAAGCAACATAACAAAGGAACCCAAAACATGCGAATTTAGCAGCTGTTCCCATCTCTGCGGGTCAGAGATTCAGGATCTGTTTAGCTGAGGGACTTAGGCTCAGGTCTCTGAGGACTTTTCTAAGTCCAGTTGTTGTCAAGACTGTAGTAGTCTGAAGCTTGACTGGGGCTGAAGTATCCAAGTCTTGTTCAAGTTCATGCCCATTGACTGCCAGCTCTACTTAGAGTTCTTGGCTTCTCCCTCTGAGCTCCTCCCAGGGTTTCTTGAGCATTCTCAGAGCAGGACTGGAGGTTTCCCTCAAAAACCGTTATCCAGGACCAAAACAATGGTGCTCGGAGGACCATAATGGGATGCTGGGGACTGAATTAGAGGAGCTGCATGTGAGGCAAATGCCCTTACCCATTGGACTGTCTCTCCGAATCTGGAAACACCTTGTAGGCCCCCACTTGCATGTCTGGGATCTGAGAAGTGAATGCGATGGAGGCTTCCTTCCCTCTCTCGCTCTGTGGAGGAATTAATTTCTGCTTCCGTATTCCTGACAGATGGTCATTCAGCCTCTGCTGGCACTTCCAAGGGGTTCACTTTGTCACTGTGGGCACTTGGCTCTCATGTCTTGGCTTAAGGTTATTTGGTACTATGAGGGTTCACTACAGGGTGAGTGGGTGAACTCCCTTTCTGTGCTGTTTGGATTGTTAGCAGCTTCTTCTATTCATGAAATTGCCAAATATTCTCCAGTATAGCTAGATTGTTCTTTCTGGGTCACACTCGGTTATGTCCAGGGCTTACTCCTGGCTCCGCACTCAGGAATTTCTCCTGGCAGTGCTCGAGGGACCACATAGGATGCCGGGATTGAACCTGGGTCAGCTGTGTGCCCTCCCTTGCTATTGCTCCGACCCCTGGTGTAGCTAGTTTTTTTTTTCCCCATTTCAAAGATTGTATTGAGTTTTTATTTGTGGCAAAATACATGGGCAAATTTAGATAAATATTTCATGGGTACTTGATAAGAAAAATGCATTTATTTTACCTAGAGTACTAGGCTAAGAGTCAACTCTTAATTTTCCTTTATTCAATTCTTTTATGCCACTTTTGAGGCATGTAATAGCCTAAAAAATGAAAGCTGTATGATAATTTGCTAAGTGTCCATTTTTCTTTACAAACCCAGATGTTTTTTTCATTTTTATTTTATTTTTTAAGTATTTTATTATACCACCATGAGATATACAAATAAAAAGATATACAATTAAAAAAGTTCATGTTTGGGTTTTGGTCATACAGTGTTCCAGCACCCGTCCCTCCACGAGTGCCCATCTCCCACCACCAACATCCCCGGTTCCCTCCCCTTCCCCAGCCCACCTCCATGGCAGGTTCTTTATTTCTTTTCCCTTTCTCTCTCTTTCTCTTTTCCTTCCCTTCCAGACTATGGATTACAGAACATACATTAAAAGGTTGTCATGTGTATCCTTTTGCCTCTATCTAATACTCAGTTCCAGGTTGGCATCAGCACCCTCGACAATCACTAGCACCCTGTTCCATCCTCTGTCCCACCCAACCTCTGACTCCCACACGTTCGTGACAACTTCCACCCTTGACAAGACCTCCTGATATATGTTTCACTTGACCTTGGATATTGGTATCACAACATGCACATATATATTTATGCCATGCAAATAAATGCAGTCATTCTGTATCTGTCTCTCTCCTTCTGGCTAATTTCGCTCAACATAATCTTCTCCATGTCCATCCATTTATAGGCAAATTTTATAACTTCATTTTTCCTAACAGCTGCGTAGTATTCCATTGTGTAGATGTACCAAAGCTTCTTTATCCAGTCATCGATTTTCGGGCACTCTGGTTGCTTCCAGATTCTGGCTATTGTGAATAATGCTGCTATGAACATAAAATAGGGATGGTGTTTCCGCTGCGTATTTTTGGTTTCCCAGAGTAGATTCCCAGGAATGGTATGGCTGGGTCAAATGGGAGTTCAATTTCTAGTCTTTGGAGGAAAGTCCATATTGTTTTCCAGAAAGGCTGTACCAGCCGGCATTCCCACCAATGGATGAGTGTCCCCTTTTCCCCACATCCACGCCAGTACTCGTTGTTCTTGCTCCTTTGAATATGTGCCAGTCTCTGTGGTGTAAAGTGGTATCTCATTGTTGTTTTGATTTGCATCTCTCTGATGATTAGTGATGATGAGCATTTCTTCATATGTTTTTTGGCCATTCGAATTTCTTCCTTGCTGAAGTTTCTGTTCATTTCTTCTCCCCCATTTTTTGATGGGGTTGTTTGTTTTCTTCTTGTAAAGTTCTACCAGTGCCTGATATATCCTGGACATCAACCCCTTATCAGATGGGTATTGGGTGAATATTCTTTCCCATTCTGTGGACTGCTTTTGTATCTTAGTCACTGTTTCTTTTGAGGTGCAGAAGCTCTTTAGTTTCATGTAGTCCCATATGTTTATCTTTTCTTCTAGTTGCTTTGTTAGTGATGCCTCACCTTTGAAGATGCCTTTAACTTCAATGTCGTGGAGGGTTTTTCCTATATTTTCTTCAATGTACTTTATGGATTCAAGTCTAATATTGAGATCTTTAATCCATTTTGATCTGATTTTTGTGCATGGTGTTAGACACAGGTCCAAATTCATTTTTTTTACATGTCGCTGCCCAGTTTTCCCAACACCACTTGTTGAAGAGGCTTTCCCTCACTCCATTTTAGACTCATTGCACCTTTATCAAAGATTAAATGATCATGTGTTTGAGGTTGGGTATCAGGATACTAGTTTTACCATTCTAGAATGACTCTCTTCTGTGAAGACTTTTCCGTGATTTGCAGCAATGGTAAACTTCTTAGCTTCTTTCCCCTTCACCCCAAACACTGCCATTTGCATTTAGATGTTCCTCTCCTGGACTGCACCAAAAGTACTGTGATATGGTGCCTACTTGCATGTGGCTGGCCTGCATTTGATCCCCAGCACCTATCTGCTCCCCTGAGCTCCACCAGGAGTGGTTGCTGAGTGCAGAGCCAGGATTAAGCCCTGAGCACAGCTGAGTGTGACCCAAAACCAAAAAACAAATTTAAAACAGTAATTTAAACAGTGCTTGCCTTTTGCTTCTTGTTAGATATCTGTAGTGTGGAGTGATTACCTTGAAAATTGACATTATTCATCTGGATCATTTTCTAGCATTATTACCATGGAGTCCTCATTGCGTTGAAATATCTCTGAGGGATGAGAAAGATAGTATGGCCGGGATGGCTTTTGCCTTGCACACAGTCGACCCAAGTTCGATCCCTGGCATTCCATATGGTCCTCTGAGCACTCCCAGGGGTATTTCCTGAGCGAAAGCCAGGAGTAACCCCTGAGCATTGCTGGGTGTGACCCAAAAGGCAAAAAAAACAAAAACAAAACAAAAACCAAAAATGAAATATCTCTGAGATGGTTCTCTAATAGTTCCATTCCATGCTTTTTAAAGACCATTCTCTTGATTTAAGTTGATAAATTCACCTCTGCTAAATTCTAGCTGTCAATTTGGAAATTCTAACTCAAATAAGCATTGCCTATACCCCTGAGTTCAGTAGTGATTACAATAAGTCCTTTTTATGGTGCATTCAACTTTCAGTTCTTTGTGCTTTTCTTTCTTTCTTTCTTTCTTTCTTTCTTTCTTTTTCTTTCTTTCTTTCTTTCTTTCTTTCTTTCTTTCTTTCTTTCTTTCTTTTCTTTCTTCTTTCTTTCTTTCTTTCTTTCTTTCTTTCTTTCTTTTTCTTTCTTTCTTTCTTTCCTTCTTCCTTTCTTTCTTTCTTTCTTTCTTTCTTTCTTTCTTCTTTCTTTCTTTCTTTCTTTCTTTCTTTCTTTCTTTCTTTCTTCTCTCTCTCTCCTCTCTTTCTTTCTAATAAATCTACATCTATTTATTTATCTTATCTGTCTGTCTGTCTATTTGCTGCTTTTTGGGTCACACCCAGCACTGCTCAGGGGTTACTTCTGGCTCTGCACTCAGGAATTACTCCTGGCAGTGCTGGAGGACCATATGGGATGCCGGAGATCGAACCTGAGTTGGTCAGTGTGCAAGGCAAACACCCTACCCGCTGTGCTATCGCTCCGCTCTGGTCCCTGGGTTGTTACTTTTCAATCTTTTATTAAATTAATTGGTATATTCTTTCTTTAATTGTCCCTTTTGTAAAATGTCCTATGAATTTATTGATACGGAGGCAGCAGCTACATGGCTTGCAACTTCTATGTCAGCTACATAGTTTGTAATTTCTATGTGAATGGGATCCCGGAGGCTCAGGGACGCCTCATCATGTTAGGGTCTGAAAGACCACATGAAGCAATGGACTTTGCTATAAAAAAGTTTTATTTAGCACAAGTCAAGCAAGCTTTAAGTCCCAAAGCTCACCGGTTAGGGCTGTCCCCTCTAGAAGGAGAGCAACCCCATTTTTTTGGTGTGGAGTCCCTTTTACCTAAGGAAGCTCAGGGTGGGATTCCTCAGAGCCCCCTCCCCATTCTTTCTGGTGACCTTTTTTCCTGATTGGTTCTGTGGTTACAGCCCCAAGTTGTGGTTTATTTCTTTTTGTCCCAGAACACAAAGGGGGTCCTGGGAATTCCCAGAATTCGGTGTGGATAAGGGGCGCCGTGGGTTCTGGGAATTGGCTTGGCCAGAGTTACTCTGATCTCAGATTGAGTCATGCTCAGGTGGGCCATGCAGGGGTGGTGTCGGGGGAACGCCGCCGGGGTCTCCGACAGTGTCAGGACAGAGGTTGTCTTCTACCTCCGAGGACGCCGGGAGAAAGATGAAAACTCACGAGTCGGTGCAGTTCCAAAAATGGCTTTTAATAGTACAAAAGCTCTTCCACAGCAATTCAATATAATGAACAAACTCTAGCTCTGGTCCGAACTTAGACCATACAAAAGAGCCTAAGTCTCCCACCAAAGAGAGAGAGGATCTCACCCGAGCTGAGTCCTACCCAGAAGAAGGAGCAAAAGGCCAAAGAGCAAAAGGCCAAAAGCCAAAAGCCGCAGGAGCCAAAAGCTGAAGGCTGAGGAACCAAAAGGCAAAGGTGAAGGGGCCTCAAAGTCAGCCCTTTATATACACCCAAGTATTCCGATCGGGAGGTTGTCATGTCAACAAAGAACCTTAAACAGAGTGTAGTGCCACACCCTATTGCAGGTAAACAAAGGTTATGCCAAGGACTAAGGAGATTATCTCTTATGTAAAACACTGGAGAGAGAGAGGGCTGATATAAAGTAATACATCTTAACTTCATGAGCTTCATGTAATCTAGATGGTACCCACAAGGTCCTTCTTATTATTATCTGCGCCAGGGTGATTCTGAGTATCTTGTTCTCGTGTACTGAAAGGGTCACACTCGCCTGCTTAGAGCAAACTAGTATGATCCTTCCTATAGTCTTCCTATAGTCTCAGCGTAGCCAGGGTGATAGTCTCCTGGTAAATTCTAACTGTCCCACGCTGGGTGCAGTGGGTATAAAGAGGAGCTGTGCCCAATCTAGAAAACATAGACGTCTTAGTAGATGTATAAGTCAGAAGTTATTCAATCAAGGTGACTTCTGTAAGTGCCACACCCTCTAGCAGTGTTTACATAGAAGAGAGGTCTCATTAGAATGAACCTTGACTTAAATAAGATTAAGCTGGGTGTGGGCAAAACAACAAAGCTCCCAGATTAGCTAAATCTGTCCTCCAACAGGATGGTCTGATTTTTTGAGCTGAGTCCAATGGGTGGGTTACCAGGTTCAACCATTGGTCACTGGCAAAGGCTGCTATGACCTTTGACCTACTGGCAAAGATGTGTTTGACCCCTCTCCTGGTTGGGTCTTCAGGTTTTCTGGGTATTTTTAGTTTTTCAATAGTGAACTCACTACCTGGGTCTTTTCGGTAATATAAGACCTGATTTTCCCTGTTCCTTTTTTACCCCATTGGTATTGTGGGAACATATCCCAACTTTCCCAAGGGAGTTAATAGTTACCAAGGAGGTGGGTAGGACCAGGTGGTTTTTCATGGATTTTACTATTCCCTAGGAATTTCATTTGCCATAGGGACTCTTTCCTGCCTGTCTGCCTACATTATAGTTCCCCTGGAGATTTCACCATTTAAAAAGTTTCAGGGGGAAAATGGCTGAAGGTTCATCTTCCATAACTTCATGCTGTCACAGGGACTGTAGACCCTGCCCACACAAGGGCTGAAATCTCATACTGCTTTAGTTTTAATAGGTCACAGGCAATGACTTTGTTTGGGTTTTTGACGTTATCAACACCTGAGAGAAAACGATCAGATCCATTAGGCTGAGGAATTCACTTTTGAAATTATTAAATTTTGGAGGCATAAAAAGTCCTCTCTTTTTTTGCCTCCAAAATTTAATAAGGGCAGAGTGATTTGCTGCTTTAGAAAACACAGATGTTAAAGGAACAAAGACCCAAACAACATAACTTTTTCATACCTTTTCTCTAATCACAAAAAAAAAAAAATGGAAAGGATTAAGTTCTTCACCTATGAGTTTCATTGACTCACTGTGACTTACCGTGTCCGGACTTTTCTAATGGACACAGAAACACTCAGCTAGCTTTTTGGTTTTTTTCAGAGGCTTTGGCCTTTTCCGTTTTTGCCATTTACTGAAGGTTCTAACAAGAACCAATAGAATTAAGCCCTGAATGTTTGAGTGTCAGGGTGAAGTCAAGCTGCCAACTGTCACTTGGATATTTCCTGATGCTGAACAGGTAGTGCTAGGAGGGTTGGCCTAGAATTTCCACCAGGCTTATTGATGTCACATAAAGCACAGTTCTGACCTTTGTGTTCCCCCTATTTTAATGCCCATTGCACCTTTTTTGCAGAGTATTCTGGGTTAGAGGAAATAGTCTTCGGGTAGAGTATTAATCCCATGGTGGACGATAATTAAGAGCTGTTAAAATTTTATTCTTTCCACATGATTGTATGAGCTCACAGAATTAGGAACAAATACTTAGAGCCAGTTCACTTGGAAGTCCCTTGGCTATTAGCAGGCTCAGGAGCATGTTTGCCCTTTCAGCTGATGTTTTCCTTGGTAAATCTTTGGCTTTAACTATTCTGGGTCACACTAGTGACAGCATTTGCAGCTTTGAGTCATTTTCTTTGGTAAACCTTTGGTTTTAACTATTCTGGGTCAGACTAATGACAGCATTTGCAGCTTTGAGTTCCTTTATAGACTAGACTGTTTACCTATAGTCAGTAAAACCAAATTTTATCTGGATTTTAAAAGGGGGTATTTTTTAAATCAAGCCTATTAGAATACATTAATTTCTATTAGAATACATTTTAAAATTACCTTTACAGAACTAGAATTTGAGTTTTACAAATGGCAAGTTATAGAAACATGGTTTTCTCTCCACCTTTACTTTAAATTTGCCAGATGACTTAATAAACCTGACTTGTTCTTTTGCATAAACACAGCAAGATTGGAGAATTTCTCATTTGGGGTAGCTTGTTACTTACTGAGAAGAAGTCCTGGGGGATTGGTTAGGACAGCAGGACACACACCGTTGATGGCATTAATATATCTGTTACATATCTGTTAATATCTGTTATATATCTGTTACAATCAGGGCTATCCCAGGCTTGGCCATAACATATAAAGATCAGGTCCCATGATGAGCTGGAATGGCTTTGGGTCATTTTTGCTTGGGCCTTAAGAGCAGAGAGTGGCCACATCCCCCCCTTGGGGCTGAAGTCAATCCCTACTCCAATGTCCTTGTCAATCATTGCAGATGGGCAGATTTCTGGTTTTCCACAGCAGAGATGATTTCCTGTTCTTTCTTGAGCTGGCTGGTCTTTAGGGTTTGTCTGAGGTTTGTAGGGTACTTGTAACAGAACCTGTTAAATACCTGCTTTTGGCATTTAGACCAATCTCTTTTGACGCTCTTTCTCTGGAAGGGGTCTTTGGCTGTCTTACAGTGGGTCTTCCTGTCTGCATGAGGGATAGACCCTCTTACAGAGAGGAAATATTTTTTATCTGGAATTATGCAAGCCAATATGGTACCATGAAGCATTAAAAACATATTAAAGGTGCAAGGAGAGAAAAGCAATTTTTTTCATTTTACTTACATGAGATGCAATATGCTGGTTTGCTGTGGCTTTTACTTAAGAGAAGCATTAAGATGTATAGAGTTAGAGGATACAGTTTAACAATATTATGTATAATTTATTTAATCCCATGTTGAAGACCTTTAATTACTTAAGAGCACTGTAACAGAAGTCCATGCCATTTATCTAATATCATTTTTCCAAATATCCCACCAAAAAGAGGACTAGAACAATCCTGCAGATTTTTTTTTTTTTTTGGGTCACACCCGGCGATACTCAGGGTTTCTCCTGACTCTGCACTCAGGAACTACTCCTGGCGGTGCGCGGAGGACCATATGGGATGCTGGGATGGAACCCAGGCCGGCACAGGCCGGCCGTGTGCAAGGCAAACACCCTACCCACTGGACCATCGCTCCGGCCCCTAATTTAAGGTTATGAGATCTTTAAGTAGAAGTAGCAGTTCACTTTAATCATAGTATTTTTTTAACTTTTTTAAACCTTCTACACATTTCTTTACATATATTAGAGACCAAATTTTTCCTTGAGGTAGAAATTTTCTACCATAATGTTTTAAATCCTAAATGTTTTAAAATTATGAATACATGTATTTTAAATTTTCTGATGCTTTAACTTTTATTCATAAAGCATTTAGAACCGTCAACCATTAGTATAACAGATTTTTAAAGAAAAAGACTAGCTCAAGTCAGTTATTTTTTACCATTTTCAGACATTTTAGAATTTGATTCTGTCTTACACAGCATTTATTGATCACTTGATCACTTGACATCCCGTTATTTGTTGATTTGTTTGAGTGGGCGCCAGTAATATTTCTATTTGATCCTATCACGTGCCAGTGTAGCCAAATGGCATCTGGCTGCCTCAGGAATACAAAGAGTCTCAAACTGTTCATTCAGGGTCTTTATTTTGCTTTTTTTTTTTTTTTTTGGCTTTTTTGGGTCACACCCAGCAATGCTCAGGGGTTTCTCCTGGCTCTGCACTCAGGAATCACTCCTGGCGGTGCTCAGGGGACCATATGGGATACCGGGGATTGAACCCTGGCCGGCAGAGGCCAGCCTGCGTGCAAGGCAAATGCCCCCACCTGCTGGACTATCGCTCTGGCCCCCCGCTCAGGGTCTTGACGAAGTCTGACCATATTGTAGGTGGGCGGCCACGTGATCTTTTGACATCCCATGGGCTCCCGGTCGTTAACGGCTCTAGTCCAGTGGTCATCTCCAAATCGCATTACATGTCCAGCCCATCTGATTTTTGATGCCTTGGCAAATGAGACAACGTCCCTGACTCTGGAACAGCGATGGAGGTCGGAGCTCCAGATTCCTTCTTTCACTTGAGTGAGGCATGATATTCCAAGCATAACTCTTTCGATTTCTTTTTGGGAGAACCGAATAGTATTCTCATCCTGCTTTCGTAGGGCCCAGGTCTCTGAGGCATATGTTAATGTAGGGAGAGTTGGAGTTGAAGAGATGTGCCTGGAACCGGATGTTCTTTGTCTTTTTAGCTATTTCTTCGATGCTTTTGAAGGCATTCCATGCCACTCTCTTTCTCCTGCGCAGCTCAGGTTTTAGGTAGTTCATCATGTTGACTTCTCGACCTAGGTACACATAACTGCTGCATTCAGAGATGTTTGTTCCATTGAGAATGAATGGGGCCTCTAAAACTAGTTCATTTTTCATGAACATAGTTTTGCTGAGATTCAGCTGAAGACCTATCTTTCCACATTCTCGGTTGAAGTCAGCCAGCATTTGTGCCGCTTGTGTCGGGCCGCGGGCCCCGGCGTGCAGCAGGGTTGTCTTCTACCCGAGGCCGCGAGAAAACTCACGAGTCGGTGCAGTTCCATGGCTTAATAGTACAAAAGCTCCCACAGCAACAATATAACCTACTGGCCGACTAGACCATAAGAAGTCTCCCACAAAAATCCCCACGTCCACCAAAAGCAAGCCAAGGCAAGCGGGTGAAGGGCCTCAGCGCCCCCTTATATACACCAAAGTAATCAATCGAGGTTGTCATGCCAACAAAGAACCCACAAGTGTAGTGCCACACCCTGTAGGTATAAAAAAGGTAAAACTATCCCATTATCCTTATAAAACACTGGGGCGATAAGTAATACACTTACGCTTCATGTAATCATGTACTCACCAGGTCCTATATCTGCACCAGGGTGATTCTGAATCTTGTTCTCATGTACTGAAAGGGCTACCGCCTGCTTAGAGCAACTAGTATGATCCTCCATAGTCTTCCACCAGCGGCCAGGTGGTAGTCCCTGGTAATTCTAACTCCCACGCTGGTGAGGGTATAAGAGGAGCTGGCCCAACTAGAAAACATAGAAGTCTTAGTAGATGTATAAGTCAGAAGTTATTCAATCAAGTGACTTCTGTAAGTGCCACACCCTCTAGCAGTGTTTACATAGAAGAGATCTCATTAGAATGAACATTGGCTTAAATAAGATTAAGCTGGGAGTGAGCAAAACAACATGAGCAAAACAACAAAACTCCCAGATTAGCTAAACATGTCCTCCAACAGCTAATGCTTGGTGTTATTAGAACAATGTCATCAGCAAAGTGGAGGTGGTTTAGTTGCTGACCGTCTATCTTCACTTCCATTCCTTCCCATTCTAATTGTCGCATGATGTTCTCAAGGGTGGCGCTGAAGTACCATTGGTGAAATGGTACCACCCTGCCAAATCCCTCTTTTGACATTGATGATCACTTCTTTGTAGAATGGTGAGATCCTGGTGGTGAATCCATAATACAGCTCACGAAGGATCTTAATGTATTTATTACAAAACAATATTTAGTTAACCTGACAAAGTGAGTCTTTGAATATATATTTGGCAAGGCAGTTTACTATATAACAATTACCAAGAATATTGAAGAATTTTATTCTTAGAACATTGGTTTTTAGGACTAATATAGAGATATTACAGAGTTAAAAACACATTATCACCACAAAATGGTGAAGATTTTACCCTTGTTTCATGGACAACTATTCCACACTGCATGTCTTGACTCAAGATCCTTGTTTTTATCACATCTCATATATATTTTTTGCTTTTTGGGTTACACCTGGTGATGCTGAGGGGTTACTCCTGGCTCTTCACTCAGGAATTACTCCTGGCGATCCTCGAGGCACCATATGGGATGCCGGAGGACCGAACCCGGGTCGGCCATGTGCAAGGCAAATGTCCTACCCGCTGTTCTATCTTTTCAGCCACTCATATTTTTAAAGGTATAAAATACTTTATTAAATTTACAAAACTACATGAAGGAAACAGCATAAGGATTTACTAAAAACACTTAGATAAGTGGTGAGGATGCCATATTTGTGAAGGAAATCCTGTAGCATTTAGGGATGCTCAGGTCGGCAGGTTTGGGGGACCCGATGAGATGCCGGGAACTGAACACTGGTGGGAGGAGTGTCAGGCAAGCGCTCTGCCTGCCACACTATTGCTATGGCCCTGGAATGATGTCCTTAAAGTCTACCTGGGAGAAAACATAATTGAGAAACTATTTTTGAAGAGAATAGTGATTAAGAACTTGGAATACCTCAATCATTGTTATAAAGTTACTGGTATGATATAATGGAGTAAGAATAATTCAATTGTAGGGAATGACATTTCTTAATTCAAGAGATGGTTATGGAGTGTTGATTTTCTATTGAGAAAACAAGACTTCTTGACCAGACACCACCGAAAATCAGTCCCAATGTGATTTATGTTTAAAAATATCTAGAGATGTGGGAAGTCTCAAATATCTTTGTCTTGCACATTTGTTCTCTTTCTTTTAATTATTTATTATTTTATATAATATTACCATATTATTGTTTATACTTGCATTTGTCTTTTTTTAAATCAAATTTTGCTTTTATCCCTGTTAAGTTTCATCTTGTTAGTCTTATCCTGTGGCTCTTTCTAAAATATACTTGACTGTACCATTTAGAGAACAGTCTGTCCCTTCCTGATCATTATCCTTTTCACATCTCGCCCATTAATAGGAATTCAGCTGGGACAGAGATCAGTAATGTGCCTGGAGCTGTCTCTAACCCAACTTCTCTCATCCAATTAATTAGTCCTTTGAGTAGGAATATTCAATTCAGTCCGGAATGCTATTTTCCTGCTGTGCTGGGTCCAGCCTGCAGTTTTCAATCTTGTCCAACAAAGTTAACTTACAGGAGCCATCGGATGCTTTTATGCAATCAAAGCTCACTGTGTCAGAGAATACCTCTTGAAATAGCATGATTACTGTGCCAGATTAACACCACTGACAATACCTTATTTATGGAAGACATTTATAGTTCATGAAGCGTTTTACATCTCTCTCCTTAAAAATGCTTTCTATGGGGCCGGAGCTATAGCCCAGTGGGTAGGGCGTTTGCCTTGCACGAGCCGGGCTGTGCTGGCCTGGGTTCGATCCCCGGCATCCCATATGGTCCCCGAGCACTGCCAGGAGTGGTTCCTGAATGCAGAGCCAGGAGTAGCCTCTGAGCATTGCGGGTGTGACCCAAAAAAGCAAAAAAAAAAAAAAAAATGCTTTCTACGATGAATAGTATCTTCCCGGTAGATTTTTTTTTAAATCTAGTTTCATATTCCTACTTCCTGTATGGTGATACATGGATTTTCTTGGACTAATAATAAAGAACTCACACTAGGTATCTTTCACTTGATCACTTGATCACTTGAATTTCGTTATTTGTCGATTTGCTCGAGCGGGTGCCAGTAACATTTCCATTGGACCCTATCACGTGCCAATGTAGCCCAATGGCATCTGGTTGATTCAGGAATATGAAGAGCATCAAACCGTTCCTTTAGGGTCTTGACAAGGAAGTCTGACCATCTTGTAGGTGGGCGGCCACGTGATCTTTTGACATCCCGTGGTATCCAGTCGGTAATGGCTCTAGTCCAGCGGTCGTCTCCAAATCGCATTACATGTCCAGCCCATCTGATTTTCGATGACTTGGCAAACGAGACAGCGTCCCTGATTCTGGAATAATGATGGAGGTCAGAACTCCAGATTCCTTCTCTCACTTGAGTGAGGCATGATATTCCAAGCATAGCTCTTTCGATTCCTCTCTGGGAGACCCGAATAGCATTCTCATCCTGCTTTCATAAGGCCCAGGTCTGTGAGGCATATGTTAAGGCAGGGAGAACGGTGGAGTTGAAGAGATGTGCCTGGAGCCGGAGGTTCTTTGTCCTTCTAGCTATTTCTTCGATGCCTTTGAAGGCATTCCATGCCACTCTCTTCCTCCTGCGCAGCTCAGGTTTTAGGTTAGGTCGCTCATCATGACTTTTCGACCTAGGTACACATAACTGCTGCATTCAGAGGTGTTTGTTCCATTGAGAGTGAATGGGGCCTCAGGAACTAGTTCATTTTTCATGAACATAGTTTTGCTGAGATTCAGCTGTAGACCTATCTTTTCACATTCTCGGTCAAAGTCAGCCAGCATTTGTGCCGCTTGGCTAATGTTTGGTGTTATTAGAACAATGTCATCAGCCGAGGAGGTGGTGTAGCGTTGACCATCTATCTTCACTCCCATTCCTTCCCAGTCTAATTGTCGCATGATGTTCTCGAGGGTGGCGCTGAAGAGTTTTGGTGAAATGGTATCACCCTGTCGAACCCTCTTTTGACATCAATAATCACTTCTTTGTAGAATGGTGAGATCCTGGTGGTGAATCCGTAATACAGCTCACGAAGGATCTTGATGTATTGGGTTTGCACAGCCTGTTTGGCTAGGGCTTCGATGACTCCTTTAGTCTCCACAGAATCAAAGGCTTTCTGTAAATCAATGAACGTGAGACAGAGCAGCATCTTGTACTCCCTACAAACCTCAATGAGCTTGGTTACTGTGTGGATATGGTCGATTGTGCTGAATCCTTTCTGGAAGCCAGCTAGCTCGCATGGTTAACAATGAAATTTATTTCCAAGTTCTGGAGAAACTGGGAGTTAGATATATCAGGTGGAGAGAGAGGGCTAGTTCCTTAATAAGGTCTCTGGGGCAGAATTTGCCAGAGGCCTCACTATTGGTGTCTGCATATAACTATATACATTCATATAACTTCCCCATGGATGTACCTGAGTCTAAATATTTCCTTTTCATAAACACATTGGTCATATTGTATTAGAGCCACACTTACTGGTTTCATTATAACTTGATTATATGTGTGAATGTTCTATGTGTAAATAAAGTAATATCCTGAGATACTGAAAGCTTAGGTCTTTAACAACGTGACTTTGAAAGAGACTCAGTTCAACTTATTATCGCTTGGCCAAAGCATATTAAATGTGTCTTAAAGAATGACCTAGTAGGGATGATCGGAGAGAAGTTAAGATCTTGCTCATGGTCAAGCTGGGTTTGGTTCCCCATCCCCTAACACTGAGCACTGCCAGGAGGGATCCTTCAGTACAAAACCAAGAGTAAGCCGTGAGCATAGCCAGGTTTGGTCATGCTTTGCAACCATGGTGTGATCTCCAGCATCCGATAGATCCTATATGTTTCCTGAGCCTCTCCAGTAGTGATTCCTGAGTATAGAGCCAGGAATAAGCCCTGAGCACCGCTGGATGTGGCATTCCCACAAAACAAAACAAAACAAAACAAAACAAAACAAAACAAAACAAAAACAAAACAAAACAAAAACAAAACAAAACAAAACAAAACAAAACAAAACAAAACAAAAACAAAACAAAACAAAACAAAACAAAACAAAAACAAAAACAAAACAAAAACAAAACAAAACAAAACAAAACAAAACAAAACAAAAAAAAAGAACAGGCTTGAAAGACCAAGTGTAGATTGGCTTTTGGATAAAGGTCATATTCAAGTACTCCAAAAGGTCAGGCCTGGAGTTCTTTGTATACATGGCAATTAATCCAGGTGTTGTCACAGGGAAAGCCGTGCACTGTTGTTGTTTGGTCCATTTTGTAAGATCTTCTGGACCTTTACATTTTTCTATAATTCCTCCTTTTTCTGAGGGGCCTGCCCTTCCCTGGGTGTAGCCTTGTATTTCTGCGTCTGGATGGTGTCTCAATCTCTTTACCTCTAAGGAGCTCAGGATTTGCATGTCTTCATGTCTTTGAGCTATGGCAATTTCTTCTTAAGTTTTGTTGTTTCCTGAAAGCACTTTACCTGGGTGCCCCTACTTCTCTGCCTGCAACACAATGACATTTGTTTATTTCAGTTTTACTGTCTTTTGTTTACTTGTTTATTTATTTTGCTTTTTGGTTCACACCCAGCTGTATTCAGGGGTTACTCCTGGCTCTGCACTTAGGAAATACTACTGGCTGTGCTGGAGGAGGGGGACCATATGGGATGCTGGGGATCGAACCTGGTTCAGCCACCTACAAGGCAAAAATCCTACCTGCTGTACTATTGCTCCAGCCCCTTTTTTTTTTTTTATTTGTGGTTCCTGGGATTGGACCAAAGTCAGTCACTTACAATGCAAAGGGCCTTACCCACTGTACGTTTACTCCAGCCTAAAAGTTCTTTTGTTCCATCTTAATATGGGTTTGCCCATTGTTTCCATGGTTCGATTTTTTTATGGATTTGGGGCGCAGTAAGTAATTTTACAGAGGTGATGTTGTATTCTTGTTAGCATCATATCAGGAACCATGTGATGTTTTTTCTCAGGACTCTTGATGTTCATTTTTTTTCACTTGGTTAGGGTGGTATTTATCAGGTTCCTCCAATGCAAAACTACTGTTTTTCTCTGTAAACTAAATTTTGTGGGACAGTACTTCAAATGATATAAATATCATGTTTTTCCACAACTTTTCACCCACTAGCTCCAACATATTGATGAGTTTTGCATGAATTATTTGTTGATGAGTGCCAAATGCTCATTATCTAATTCCATCATTACTTCCACATGTATTAGTGTTCTAGCAAGGGAAAACTCCCTTCCTCATTCATTTCTTCATTCAGTTGTATGGACTTGTGTATTCCTATTTAACTAATACAGTTTTGGTGCATTACTATCATTATTTGGGCCTGGGGGGGTCACACCTGACAGGCCTCAGGAGCCCTCCTGGCTCAGTGCTCAGACGAACACTCCTGGTGGTGCTTGGACCACTGTGTGTAGTGCTGAAGACTGAATTACATTTGTGTGCAGGACAAAGGACTGGAGCTAAGGTGGAGAACAGGCCACTTTAGCTAGTTATCAACCTATGGAACAAGTAGCCAATCAGAAAGGGGGTGCCTGGGGGTGGGATTTGACAGCAGATAAAAGGGAGCACCAGGCTCTGGGAGAGGGGCCGTTCTTGCAGGCTTCACCCCCTTCCTCTCTCTCTCTCTCTCTCTCTCTCTCTCTCTCTCTCTCTCTCTCTCTCTCTCTGTCTCTCACTACTCTCTCTCACCAGCTCCCTCTCTTACTCTCCGGATCAGGTGGGACGGCATGCCCAGATACAGGGCCCAGTATAGGTAAGCCATGCAATGTCTGGCAAGGGCAGGTACAGGTGAAGGCTGGGCTCAGAGACCCAGCAGGCAGGGCTTCGCCCAGGAGAACACAGGACAGCTTGGGTGCAGAGGCCCAGGTTTCAGGCAGGCACAGAAGTCTGGGAAAGCTACACAGGATAGCAGAGCAGAGCAGGACAGGACCTGGCCATCGTTCATGGGACTGGACCGGGCAGCATAAGAGACTGGACAACGACATTGTCCATGAGTAATAGAGAGGTCTAGACATCTGGGGAGGGACCTGGAACCATCTGTACAATAAACTAACTTAGCTTCATCTGAGTTTTGTACGCAAATCTTTCATGCAATTCTCAAGAGCCCACAAGCATAGGAAAATTCACTTTCATGGTAACACTAACTTATCTTTGTTCCAGACTTATTCTGTGCTTTTTGGGGTACAGTTTTATGAGCAAATATAACATTAACACATAGTTGTATATTTAAGGATACCCACATATCTCCATCTGCAGAGACAAGTATATCCATAGCTATCCAAGTGTGTGTATATATATATTATATATGTTATTGCAGTATATGTTAAACAGTAAAATCCATGAACTACTCTAGTATTTCCAGTTCAAATCTAGTATCAGAGTTTGGTCTCACCTTCACCTTTTCATATTTGTAACTGCCTTCATCAAAGCCAAACTTTCATTAATCACAAGTTATTTACATGCTTGTATCTCATTTCTGTGTGCATTCTCTCCCCTGACCTGGTGACTCTCTCCTGACCTATCATTGCCCACGAAACAGCCTCTGACTCTGCCCCACCCCACCTCGGTTCCCTGGCTCTGTGGGACTCCTCAGTCATGACCATCACCTACCACCCAAGTGTCTCCAAATTCCTGGCCCCAGCAGGCCTACCAGCTTGGGATTCAAGAGAAGCTTTAAAAAAAGTTACCAAAGCAGTTTAGGATGGAAGAAGAAAGGGGTGGTCTATTTTATTTATCTGGGTGTGAAAGACTATAAAAAATTTACAACATAGCCATGAATAGTCTTCAGTCTGAAGCTCGGCTGTGGTTGAAATCTAGGTTCACCATCTCCCAGCTGTGAAATCTTATGCAGGTACTTTACACTACTGTGCCTCCCTTTTCTCATCTCTAAAATGGGCTAGTAGCTGTGCCTGTCTCCTATGGTTATTCTGAGGTTTGTTTACATTAGTTCATTCATATCAAATTTTAAGCAGCATATCTGAAATAGTTAATGCACATAAGTTATTAGATTGTTATTAGATATCCTATCATTTTAGAATATATTGCTTAAAAAATTTTTAGTGAAAATTATTAAATGCTAATGAATCTTTATTTCTTTTGAGGAGATCAAAAGAATTACATTTTTCTTTTTTCCTTTTTTTTGCTTTTGTGGTCATAGCAGTTCTCAGGGTTCCTCCTGGCTCTGCTCTCAGGAATGATTCCTGGCAGTGCTTGGGGAATATATGGGATGCTGGGGGGCTCTAAACTGACTCGGCTGAGTGCAAGGCAAATGCCCTTCCTTTTTTTTTGCTTTGGGTCACACCCGGCAAGCCAGGGTTTCTCCGGCTCTGCACTCAGGAATTACCCGGGGGCCGGGGACCATAGGACGCCGGGACCGAACCCAGGCCGGCGCAGGCCAGCCGCGGCAAGGCAAAGCCCTACCCGCTGGGCCACCGGTCCAGCCCTGCCCTTCCTTTTAGAGGATGCTGATTTTAGCATAAGGTTCTTCCCAAGTTCTTTCACATTTATACATAGTAAACAGTTCTAGACAGGTTCTAACTGATACCAGAAAGCCTAGTAAGAAGCCAGAGCAAACCACACATCATGCAGTCAATCATTCTCAATATCCAGACTCCATAGTTCCTCAGAGCTCCATCCAAGAAAAAACCTGATCTTCCCCCTTTAAATGCTCAAGTTGAGAGCCTTCTACTGAGACTATACCACCTACATGGTAAAGCCTGGCAAGCTACCCGTGTTTTAATTACCAGTTATGCCAAAAACTAGTAACACTTATGGATCTCAGTTCCATCACCTGAAGAATGGTTTTGGGCTCCTCCCTGTCCCTGGAGCAAGTAGATGCCCTTGGGTTACACTTTCTTGTGACAGGACTAATGGAGATGTTACTAGTGCCCACTCGAGCAAATCAATGAACAATGGGAAGACATGATACAGACAGTGATACCCACTGTACTATCACTCCAGCCCCAGTTGCTTTCTTTTTTATATCAAAAAAAATGTTTCCTACAAAGGAGGGTTTTTTTACTTTTTTTAAAAAATTGAATCACCGTGTATTCAAAGTTGTTCATGATTGGGTTTCAGACAAAAGGTTTTAACGCCCATCCTTTCACTAGTATGTATTTCCCATCACCAGTGTCCCAAGTTTCCTCCTGTCCCATCCCCTCAGCCTGCCTCTTTGGTAAACACCTCTCTCATTCTCTCTCTCTCTCTCTCTCTCTCTCTCTCTCTCTCCCTCTCTCTCTCTCTCTCTTCTATCACTGTGGTTTTCAATACTGTTACTTAACTGATATCATATACATCTCTTTACCCCCCTTTCAGCACTCAGTTCTTTTTTTAAATAATTTTATTATAGCACCAAGACATAGACATTTACAAAGCTGTTCATAATTGAGTTTCACTTATACAGTGTTGCAACACCCGCCCCTCCACCAGTGCCCGGTTCCCACCACAATGACCTGGTCTTGCTCCTTTTCTCCACTCCCCACCTACCTCTATGATAGGTACTTTTGCTCCTCTCTCTCTCCCTCTCTTCTCTTGCACCTTGTGGTTTGCAGCACATATACTGAGGGACTATCATGCATATCCCTGTCTACTTTCAATACTCTCTTCTAGCATTGCATTACTGCTTCCAACTATTATTGGCAAACTGATCCCTTCTCTATCCCACCAAGCCTCTGCCCCACACACACTTGTAGATTTCAAGCCTTCACCTGTCCTCCTGGGTCCTGATTTACCTAGCCTTGGATATTAGTCTTATTTTTATATATATGTTGCTATATATATAAACACACTACACAAATGAATGCACTCATTCTGTATCTGTCCTTTTCCTTTTGACTAATTTCACTAAGCATGATAATCTCCATGTCCATCCTTTGATAGGCAAATTTCATGACTTCATTTTTCCTGACAGCTGCATAGTATTCCATTGTGTGGATGTAACGTAGTTTCTTCTGTTCTCAGGCACTCAAGTTATTTCCAGATTCTGGCTATTGTAAATAGAGCTGCGATGAATATAGAAGTGCAGATGGTGTTTCTGCTGTGTATTTTTGGGTCTCCAGGGTGTATTCCCGGGAGTGGTATTGCTGGGTCAAATGGGAGCTCAATATCAAGTTTTTGGAGGAATGTCTATATTGTTTTCCAAAAGGACTGGACCAGTTGGCACTCCCACCAACAGTGGATGAGAGTCCCTTTCTCCCCGTGTCTTCTCCAGCAATGGTTGTTCTTATTCTTTTGGGTGTAGCACTCAGTTCTTAAACAGTTCTTGTACAGATCATTTCAACTATGACCATCATAGTGGTCCCTTTTCTGTCCTAACTGCACTTCACTCCTTGCACCTGCTTCCCATCCCCCCCCCCCTACACACTGTGTCAAGCTTCCTACTATGGACCAATCTTTCTATGGTCATTTCTATTGTCAACAAATAGAATTTTTAAGGCAACTGAAATATACACTTTTCTGAGAGTGCCATATCAGTTTCTATAGTTACAGAGAAAAACTTAAATTACCAGTTGAAAACCAATATTAAATTAAGAATAGCTTACTGGAAATGATAGTGTAATACATATGGTAGTTTATAAATCATATAATAATAATCTGCCTGAATTTGTAAGGAATATGAGTGGTTAGAAAATTATGGCAGTCAGGTGAGATGTAGCTGACTACCTGATTTCATATGGCCAGGAAGTCAGTACAGTTTGTATGGTTTTAATTATTGGGCACAAAATAATATTTCATGACAAGTGAAAATTATATAAAATCAAGGCTAGAAGGCTATTGCAGCAGGTAGGGCATTTGCCTTGCTTGTGGCTGACCTGGGTTCGATCTCTAGTATCCCGTAAGTTTCCCCCAAGCACTGCCAGGAATAATTTCTTGAGTGCAAAGCCAGGAGTAACCCCTGAGCATTGCAGGGTGTGACCCCCCAAAAAACAAAAATGAAGGAAAATTATATAAAATTCAAATTTGATTTTTTATAAAATTTCATTGGAAATTTATATACAAACCTCATCATTGCCTTATACATTGTCTATAACAGTTTTTGCTCTATAATAACAGAATCCAAGAGTACAGTAGAGATGGTTATGATAAAGAAAACCTAAAATATTTTCTGTGGTCATTTGTAGAAAGTTTCCCAGCTGTGGGTTTATACTTTTAGCAGCAGTATGAATGGTTTAGAAGAATCTGGAAATGTTGGAGTCCCTTGCCTTTAAGAGTTAAAGGGATGGCATTTTAACTTTTAAAGGGATGGTCAATATCCAATTTATGGGGATATACAAGAGTTGGAAAAAACAGTTGAGGAGTATGTTGACAATGAGTTCTCAACCTGTCTGGTGGGGAGTAAGATGGAGCAGCAGAGAGCCTGGATAGAGTTAAAAGAGCAGCGAGAAGGGTTGGCTGACCTTGCATAAGGGGCAGAGCAAGGAAATAGCTTGAAGAGAGTCTTACAGGGAGTTCAGAGCTTCTGGATTGGTTCAGCACCTAATATTGTCAGTTAGTCAGCCACCCGGCTGAAAATTCCATGGAAAGATGAGTCAAGTGCATTAGACTCTCCTGGCTGGCTGGAAAGTCAAGGCACCTGCTTAGCTTCTTCATGTATGAAATGAGAGTATCAGATAAGAACAGTGAAACCCGGGCCGGGGCGATAGCCCAGCGGGTAGGGCTGTTTGCCTTGCGGCCGGCCCATGCTGGACTGGGTTCGATCCCTGGCAACCCATATGGTCCGCCGAGTACTGTCAGGAGTAATTCCTGAGTGCAGAGCCAGGAGTAACCCCTGAGCATCGCCGGGTATGACCCAAAAAAGAAAAAAAAAAAGAACAGTGAAACCCCCCCCAAGCTACCTTTTGGTGCTGTGTAACATGAATTTGTTCAACTCTGCCTTCACAGACTCAAGGTTTTTTTTTTTTTTTTTTTTTTTTTTTTTTTTCTTTGGGAACCATATGGGATGCTGGGGATCGAACCCGGGCCGGCATGGACCGGCTGCCTGCAAGGCAAACGCCCTACCCGCTGGTCTATCGCGCCCGCCCCACATCTTTCTTTTCCATTAATCTGTATGCTATGAATTAAACTAATGTCAATTTTCATCTCTGTCAGAAAGCTTCAGGAATCACTGTAATATTTTATCTGAAGTATGGTTTACAAAATGGGATTTAGTCACCCATTGAGTACCTGAGAGGCTTTAGTGTACTGTGATATACATGTTCCCTGTTTGGCTGGAGGGATTTTACAGAGGCCCAGATAGCAGATTATTTTGTTCCATAGCAACAAGCCTCTTACCCAAATCTGCCATCTGGTGTTTGAAACTTGTGGAGCTTTTTTTCCCCATTAGCTGACAGTTATTACTCATGTGTTTTTGGTTTGAATATTCCTGACATTCTCATTATTGCTCATCCTAAATGGTTACAGTTTCAAGGAAGAGAGCACTTGGAGTTGTTTCCGTAACAGAAGGGATTCAAGATCCTCATCTGCAAAACAAAGGGGCTGGAGAAGGTTCCTGCCAGTTGGCACCATCTAGGATTTTAAGAGACTTTTGTTTTTGTTTTTTGGGGGTCACACTCAGCGGTGCTCAGGAATCACTCCTGGCAGAACTCGGGGCACCATACGTGGTTCCAAGACTGGAACCCAGGTTGACCACATAAAGGCAAGCTCACTTCTCACTGTACTATTGCTCCAGGTCGAGACTTGGGTTTTAATGTCTTTAGTTTGTGCTTCACAGCTCACCTAAGTTGTGGCCTCTAGGGAAGGTCTTCATGGACTGTAATATTTGAATCCAATATATAGTGAATTATTGAATAAGTGGTAAAATAGCTACAGAAACCCAGGTAATCTCAAGAGCCATTGTTCCATAAATTATCAATACTATTTTGTAATTTTGCTGTATTAGTTCTCCAAAAGGTTTTTAGAGATTTCCTAAAAATAACTCTCAATGTCAAACCATGACCCACAAAGCGCTTGGCTCCCTCTTCTTTCCTATCACTTTTTCTGCCGATACTTAATATCGTATATACGCTTAATACTGTATGCACACTTAATACCATATATACATATACACATGTATCTCAACATGCTAATTTTAACATTCATATCAAGAGTCTCACTCTTTTTCTCAAATATTCTTTCTAAATAAACAAGTGACTCTAACTACTGCTCCATGTAAACTTGTGCTTGATATTTTCTTCTTAGAGATCACACGCCACAATTTATCTTATTATGATTTATTTTTCATCATAACTTTCGCCAGTATAGCAATGTAGTCTTGTTTTGTTTTATTTTGTCCTGTGGCTACTCCACTCAGCAGTGCTCAGGGGTTACTCCTGGATCTGCACTAAGGAATTACTCCTGACAGTGCTCAGAGGACCATAAGAATGCTGGGAATCCGAACAGGGTCAGCAGAGTGCAAGACACATCATCCACCACTGCACTATCAGATTCAGCCCCAGAAAACAATTTTTCCAGTAGAGTAGATGAACAACTTTTATACTTTTTAAAATTTAAATCAAAACTATATATATAGATGAAGTGTTTTGATGGAACTTTAGCAGCGGATTAAAATGCAACTGAAATGTAAAACAGACCCTTGTATTTTAAAGATTAAGTACCACACAAGGCAAAATTATTAATTTTATGTTGGCATAAGAATCTTTTATTGAGCTTTTTTCAATGTTCGGTAAAATATTTATTAAAATCAATTTTTATCTGATTCTTTAAAATTTAAGGATGATATTAAGGAATTAACATGTATGGCCTGCATTTTGCTGTTATTTTTCTCTTAGAAAACAAATGTTACAGTCCTAAACTATGAACTTTGTAAATTATTAAAGCCTTAGTTTCTCCTAGAGTTCTTCATTTACTAGTTTTCCTATGTCTGGATAATAAATTTGTTTAAAAAATTATTTTTTGGGGGGGCCCACATCTAGCAGTGGTTAGGACTTACTCTAAGCTCTGCTACTACTGGCAGGGCTCAGGGGCCCGTGTTTGAAATCAGGGACTGAGCCCAGCTCAGCTTTCTGCAAGGCAAGCCCTATCCGCTCTACTTTCTCCAGCCCCAGGACATCAAATATTCATCAGTTTATTTTTTTTCCTCAAAAGCCATTTATTTCAAATATGTCTTCAAATATATGAAAATTAGAGAAGTACTTTTTTTTATATATTAATCACTTGATCAAGGGATTAATATATAAAATAAAGTACTTCTATAATTTGTAATAATTTATATTTTATTTACTTAGGTGTTCACTGTATCACTGTCTTCCCATTGTTCATCGATTTGCTTGAGTGGGCACTAGTGACATCTCCATTAGTCCTGTCACGAGCAAATGCAACCCAAGGGCATCTACTTGCTACAGGGACAGGAGGAGCCCGAAACCATTCTTCAGGTTGTGGAACTGAGGTCCATAATAGTTACAAGTCTTTGGCATAAAAGTAAATAAAACATGGTAGCTTGCCAGGCTTTACCATGTAGGTGGTATAGTCTCCGTAGAAGGCTCTCAACCCGACCATTTACTGAAGAAACTTAAAGGGGAAGATCAGGTTTTCTCTTGGATGGAGCTCTGAGGAACCATGGAGTCTGGATGTTGAGAATGGCTAACTGCATGATATGTGGTTTGCTCTGGCTTCTTGCCAGGCTTCCTGGTATCAGTTAAAAACATGTCTATAACTGTTTACTATGTATAAATGTGAAAGAAATGGGGAAGAACCTTATGCAAAATTCAGTATCCTATAAAAATATTGGGCGCACTCCAAGGGACATGTTGGTCTAGCACGGGTGGATCGCTCTCTTCTGGGGAAACAGGCATGGAGGCGGGAGAAAGGGCAGGACCCAAAACTCTACTCTGAGTCCAGCCAGCATGGTCTCTCCCCGGCTCATGAGAGCAAACCCTTGGAGCAATGTTGGACTTGGCCAGGGATGGCCGAGCCCCACCCCTTACCTGGAGGTCAGCTCCATAGGTTGCTTCCACATGGGCCGGCCGAACAGCACAGCTGTGGGTCTGAAGTGGATGGGTCTGGATCTCTTCCCGGGTGGCAAATTAGCTGAGTCTGGCGTGGGTGGGTCTCTCTCTTCCAGGGCAACTGGCATGGAGGCTGAGGAAAGGGAAGGGCCCAAAACTCCACCCCGAGTCCTGCCAGCATTGTCTCTCCCAGCTCATGAGAGCAAACCCTTGGAGCAATGTTGGACTCGGCCAGGGGATGGCCGAGCCCCAAACCGGGAGGTCAGGCCAGCATGGTCTCTCCCCGCTCATGAGAACAAACCCTTGGAGCAATGTTGGACTCAGCTAAGGGTTGGCCGAGCCCCTTACCGGGATCAGCTCCATGGGTTGCTTCCACATGGGGCCGGCCGAGCAAATCAGCTGTGGAGCTGAAGTGGATGGGTCTGGATCTCTTCCAGGGTTGCAAATTAGCTGAGTCTGGCGTGGGAGGGTCTCTCTTCCCGGGGCATCTGGCATGGAGGCAGAGGAAAGGCCAGGGCTCAAAACTCAACTCCGAGTCCGGCCAGCATAGTCTCTCCCCACTCATGAAGCAAACCCTTGGAGCAATGTTGGACTTGGCCAGGGGATGGCCGAGCCCCCTACCGGGAGGTCAGCTCCATGGGTTGCTTCCACATGGGGGCCGTCCAATAGCGCAGCTGTGGGTCTGAAGTGGATGGGTCTGGATCTCTTCCAGGGTTGCAAATTAGCTGAGTCTGGCGTGGGAGGGTCTCTCTCTTCGGGGCATCTAGCATGGAGGCGGAGGAAAGGCCAGGGCCCAAAACTCAACTCCGAGTCCGGCCAGCATGGTCTCACCCCCACTCATGAGAGCAAACCCTTGGAGCAATGTTAGACTAGGCCAGGGGATGGCCGGCCCCCTTACTGGGAGGTCAGCTCCATGGATTGCTTCCACATGGGGCCGGGGCGAGCAGCACAGCTGTGGGTCTGAAGTGGATGGGTCTGGATCTCTCCGGGGTTGCAAATTTGCTGAGTCTAGCGTGGGTGGGTCTCTCTCTTCCGGGGCAACTGGCATGGAGGCGGAGGAAAGGGCAGGGCCCAAAACTCCACTCCAAGTCTAGGCAGCATGGTCTCTCCCACGCTCATGAGAGCAAACCCTTGGAGCAATGTTGGACTTGGCCAGGGGATGGCTGAGCCCCAAACTGGGAGTTCAGCTCCATGGATTGCTTCCACAAGGGGCCGGCAGAGCAGCATAGCTGGGGGTCTGGTAAAGTAAGTTTTTTTTTACTTAGGTGTTAATAGCAAATAAACTTTGCTACAAATTGTTGGTTTTGTCTAATTTTGTATCTGCTTTGAGGATATATTTTTTTTATTTGCTTTTTTTTTTGTCACACCTGGCAATGCTCAGGGTTATTCCTGGCTCTTCACTCCAGGAATTACTCCTGGCAATGCTGGGGTTGTTGGGTGACCGGACCATATGGGATGCCAGGAATTGAACCTGGGTCAGCTGCATGCAAGGCTAATGCCCTACCTGCTGTGCTATTGCTCCGGCCCCTAATTTTGCATCTGCTTTGATATTTATTGATTTGAGTATATGTTTATAATCGTATGGTTACTCTTCCATATATTTTCAGGAATTGTGTTTTACTTTCTTGTTAAAGAAGGAAATAAAAGGATTATCAGTTATTTTTGTTTTTTTTTTTTTTGGGGGCGGGGTATATCCAAAGGGCCTCAGAGTTCTGTGCTGGGGGAGTCACTCCTGTTGATGTTCAGGAGACTATATATGGTGCCCAGGCGCAAACCCAGGTCTCCTGCATGCAAAGCATTCAGCCTTTGACTTCTATCTCTGGGCCTCCAGTTTCTTATAAAAAGATCACCTCGCAAGAAAAGAGTCAAGGTTTAGTTTAGTTCTTATTCTGCAGTTCCCCACTCCCCCACTGCCTTGCTTCTGTTGCTCAGCTACCAGAGTTTCTTTCCCTGGTGTTTTGTGTCCACGAAGCCTTTGTTCTTACACTGCTGCATGGAAAGGGATACTTTTCTGGATGTACACTTCACTCTGTCCTTTCCTTATGTAAATCTATTTTTAATAAAGAAAGTATTGTGCTTTCCTGTACTTAGAAAAAAAACAATAACTAAAACGTATCAGACATTTAGCATGTTCCGAGGTTGTGCTTACCTCTTCCCACAAATGGTCGAATTTACTCTGCTCAAAGATCCTGGGAAGGACGCGGTTACTCTCAGCTTCAGGCTGGGGAAATCTCAGTCATGGAGATTGGGACCCACCCAGGTTTTCTTAGCACTTTTCAGGGACCGACCTCCAGACTTCACAAGTCTATGAGACTACTGTTAGTGTTTTAAAATAAGAATTATACAGTACTAGAAGAATAGTCTTCTTTAGAGCAAAACATAAGCATGGCCCATGCTAAGATTCAAACATTGAGCAGTTATTCCATGCAATTGTATTCAGTGTTAAATTATCTCGTGATGTGCTGTTACCTCTATTCTACTCTACATACTCTGTATCACTGTATCACTGTCTTCCTGTAGATCATCGATTTACTCCAGCGGGCACCAGTAACATCTCAATACCTCCTGTCACATGCGAGATAGCCCGAGGGCATCTGTCTGCTCCAGGAACATAAAGAGCCTCAAACCACTCATTTCAAATTATGGGAATGAGGCCCATAATTGGTAATGGTATTTGGTATGTCAAATACAACACGGGTAGTTCACCAGGCTCTGCTGTGCGGGTGGGATTCTCTTGTCGTCTCATCAGGCCTGAAAGCATTTATTGATGAGCGAGCCAGACTGTGATCAGCTCTTCTGATCACAGTCTGGCTCGCTCATCAATAAATATTTGCTCGAATTTTATTGAGCATAAAATCCCACACAGAGTTGGAGCTCTGAGGAGAGGGGAGTCCATATTTAAGAGTATGAAGAATAAAAGCAAGGGATTAGAGCAAGTCCAATGGGAGCAAACCTGAAATATATTCAAGAGAACTATAAAGGTTTAGGGTAGGCAGGCAGGAAGACAAGACCATGGGATAATGGTGGCGAGATCCTCCATTGGTGGTCAGCTCCATTCAATGCCAGTTTAAGACTGGCACCACTCACCTTTACAAACCGCAGGTTTGACTGCCATTCTGCCAACCAGGCATTCTTTCAGCATACTCTAGACTTGGATTTCCATAACAGCCAAATAAAATCTCTTACCTACCGGCAGTGAAATATACTTCAAAAATAGTTTATAGTAAAATATTAACAACATAAAATGTTAGTGAGGAGAATAATGAGCACTATATTTCAAGTTTACAGATTCACTCATATTTAACTACATTCTGTTAAATTTAGCGAATTTTAAATTTCGACACTATTCTCGGTTCTAAAATTTGTATTGGCTATTGAAAAATTGATCTTATTGTTCTATTAAATTTTTTCTATAAATCTTCAGGGAATCTATTTTATTTTGGTAAGTTTTAGCAGTGTGTAGCTTTCAAGGAGTAAAACACTGTTGAAAATTTTTCTTCTCTCTCCTTTTCCTTTTTTCTTCTCTTCTGTTTTGTACTTTTCTGTTTTGTTCTAGCCTTGTTGTTTTGCTTAAAACATATTTATAATAGTGCTAGCATTTATGGTCTTGTTATATAGTTTTTGTACCACCACCCTTAACCCATATCTTTATGTTATTTCTAGTCCATTTCTTGATTCCTCCTGCTCCATTTCTCAACCCTAGTTTGGTTACCTCAATTTGTAATCCAGGCCAGGATCAAGGGTTTGCTATTAGTATTGTCTGTTTCTTTGTTTTCCCCTCTTATTTATAATGAATAGGTGAGGTAATCTGGTATTTTTTTTCCCTTCACTCTCTAGTTTAATCTAAATTGAGGGTAATAGCAAGATTGCATCATTTTTATAGCTGCATAGTATTCCAGTGTGTACATATGCCATAACTTATTATCCATTTACCTGTCACTGGGCTTTTGTATTGCTTTTCTCTCCTGACTATTGTACTAAGAGTTTCAAGGAACATAACTATGCATATATCTTTTTCAAATTAATATTTTTTTTGCTCTTGGGATAGATGCCAAGAAGTCGAGTCACTGGGTCATGCAGAAGCTCTATTATTGGTTGTTGCTTATTTTTTAAAATAAAAAGTCTGCATACTGTTTTTCATAGATACTGAACCAAATAACATTTCCACCAATAGTGAAAGAACTGAACAATATACGTTTTCACTTTGCTTCTTTGGATCACCAAAGGCAAACTTTAAACTTTATCCCATTTGTTACCAGATACCTTTTGAAATTAATTAAATTATGGTATACTCTCTTAAGATTTAGATATTTAGTAGAAGCAAATTATAATAATTCGTTAATGTTTCCTTCTTTTTTTTTTTTTAAAGATAGTGTTTTTAGAAGAAGCGTCCCAACAAGAAAAGCTGGCCAAAGAATGGTCCTTCAAGCCATGTGAGATACGAGAACTAAGCCACCAGTAAGTCATAGCTTTCTTCTATATTGCTGGACATCATGAACTCTTTTCTTTTCTTTTCTTTTTTTCTTTTCTTTTCTTTTCTTTTCTTTTCTTTTCTTTTCTTTTCTTTTCTTTTCTTTTCTTTTCTTTTCTTTTCTTTTCTTTTCTTTTCTTTTTCCTTTCCTTTCCTTTCCTTTCTTTTCTTCTGTTCTGTTCTGTATTTTTCTATTTTGTTTTGTGTTGTTGTACTTAGAACATGTTTGCAATAGTGTTAGCCATGTTATCATTGTTAGTCCGCAATGATAAAATCACTTGAGAAACAGAGATTTTCTTTTAACTTCTTTGAAGGGAAAAAATAAGATATATAGAAAAAAAACCTGAAATATTTGGGAACAACTATAATTTCCAATGGGGGAGAGGGGGGGGAGGAGAGAGAGAGAGAGAGAGAGAGAGAGAGAGAGAGAGAGTGTCTGCCATAGAAACAGGCTAGGGATAGTGGCTGGCAGGAGGGCAGAGGGGCACATTGGTGAAGGAAACATGCACTGGTAAAGGGATAGGTGTTGGAACATTGCGTGAATGAAATCCTCTAATTGTACAGCACAGTGATTGAAATTTACAAGAGACTTTCATACTCAATTTCTTGAGAGAATTAATATGTGTTGAGTTTTCTATATTAAAGGACTCAGATATGGAGGTGAAAATGATCTATCAAGGGGGCTGAGAGTAGTCCAGCAGGTAGGGCCTGCCTTGCATGCGGCTGACCCAGGTTCGATCCCTGGCATCCCATATGGTTCCCCCTGAGCACAGCCAGGAGTAATTCCTGACTGTAGAGCCAGGAGTGACCCCTGAGCATTGCTGAGTGTGACCCAAAAAAGAAGAAAAAAAAAGATTGATCAAGTATTTGCTATAGAAACAGAATATGACAGGTGCAGAGACAGAGGAGCAAGGCAATGGTGGGTGTGTTGAAGGAAGTAAGCAAGACAGAGGCAGTGTCTTGGGGGAGAGGGAGGCGATTTGGGCATTTGGGAACTTGTCACCCACTGACATCACGGTTACAGAATTGTCGCCAGAAGTGTGTCAGAGCTATGATTTTATGTTCTGCCAAGCTAATGCCAACACATTTTTAAGTGTAAAAAAAATGTGTTTGTTTCCCTTTGAGGGGTCCATTCTCTTCATGGCTTGATTGATTTGTTTTATAATATAGAAATATTTTAAAATTTTCTTTCATTCAGGTACTGGGATTTATAATATGATTAATTCTGTTTCTCCTGATTACATCATGCCAGCACCACACCCATCACCTTAGGGCCTCCACCAGTGTCCTAAGAAATACTTTATTTGTTTGTCTTTGGGTCAACCCTAGTGATGCTTAGAGGTTACTCCTGGTTCTGTACTCAGAAGTCACTCCTGGCAGTGTTCTGAGGATCATATGGGATACCGGGGCTCAAACCTTGATGGCCACGTGCAAGAATGTGATGTGACTTAAAATATTGCTAATGATAGTTTCATGCATACACTTTTGTAACACCACATGCACACGAGAGGACCCCCTTCCCTCCACCAAAATCCCAATGATCCCTCTCATCTTCCCTATCCCCAGACTCACTTCTCTGGACCAGCTCTTAAAGGTACTTTTGACGTTTGGTTCAATGTGATCTCAGCACTTCTTTAAAATTCCCTTCTTCTAAATTCCCTGTAACGTATGTCATAGGTTCAACCTCACATACTCAAAAACTTATGTTCTAATTTATTCTTATTTGATTCTTCAAATGCAAAGTAAAAGCCCAATTCCTTTCGCTTATATTCATCCCTTTTACTAACATTTTTATTCACAAAAGTCATTCTTGGAAGATTGAAGGTGTCTGCCAACATATGGCATCACCGTCAGGGCATCTTCCAAACTTAATTAAGGTTCAATATGTCATAGTTGTGCCAAAGAAAATAAAAACAATGAAGAAATATTCTCAATATCCCATCCCTCTGGGATGCAGATTAATAAATGCACATAATCTACTGAGTATGGTCACGCTCCATTTAACAGTTAAATGTTCTGAGAACTATATAATTGGGAGATTTCTTTTTTTCTTTTTTTTTTTTTTTTGCTTTTTTGTTCACACCCGGCAATGCTCAGGTGTTTCTCCTGGCTCTGCACTCAGGAATTGCTCCCTGGCAATGCTCGGGGACCATATGGGATGCTGAGGATCGAACCCGGGCTGGCATGGGCTGGCCGCAGTGCAAGGCAAATGCCCTACCAGCTGGGCTGTAGCTCTGGCCCCCATTGGGAGATTTCATCAAATGTCATACGCCTTGGCTAAAGGTGTCATCTTTTAGGACCCATTGTCTATGCTCTATTGTTAACTTCTTTAAGTGACATGTGACTGTATTCAAGACCTCCCTTAAGAAGATCTTTTATTTTCAGTTTTGGGGGCTGTGTGTAGAACTTAGGCCTGGCTCTGTGCTCAGGAATCACTCAGCTCAGGGACCATATAGGAATCTGGTCATTGAACCGGGCTCTGCTACATATAGGATGATTCAACCATCCTACCACTGTATGTCTCTCTGACCCAGACCTTTTATGTTTAGCATGTCTCCATCTCTCTTGTCATGGCCTCTCTCTCTCTCTCTCTCTCTCACACACACACACACACACACACACACACACACACACACACACACACACACCTTCCCTCATCCCTAATCTTCCAATAATTATAATTTCTTCAATGAAAAAAATGCATTTATTTCTCTCTGGACTCCCTGCAGGCTTATGCTTTTCTTAAGCATAATAGGTAGCTGGGAAATAACCTAGCTCAATAATTCAAACTACAAATTTAGCTATATGAAGAAGACACGGAACTATCCCACCTTTGGACTGTGAAAGTCCAAAGGACCAAAGTCTCCTGAAAAGGTCAGTGACTATGGCTGAGAGGGATTCAGATTTCATGTTCCTCTTCTGCATGCCCTGCACATAGCGGACCCACCTTAACTGCCTCCCCGTCATGTACAGGTTACTCTGTTCCTGGTTTCCAGAGTGAATGAACTGCTCTGACACAGAGCAGTCAAGTAGGGTACTGAGCCTAAGGGCAAATTGCCTGGCCTGAGTCTTGGACAAAACAATGTTCAATTTCTGAGCTTCCTATTTCTCCTTTGCCAGTGAGGATAACTAAGCTGTCATCGGTTAGTGTCCTTCCCTACTGAGGTACTGAGCTTACATACATTTACTCAGTCCCTACAACAGATCTCTGGTGCTCCTACTATCTCCATTTGACATAAAAGGAAACTGAGTCAGGGGGGCTAGTTACTATGTTGGAACCATAGTGGAACCTCAATTCAAAACCAGGAAGTCTGAGTCAAGAGTGTATGCCAAAAGGGGAGAGAGAGAGAGAGAGAGAGAGAGAGACAGACAGACAGACAGACAGACAGACAGATAGACAGGCAGGCAGGCAGGCAGGCAGACAGACAGAAGTTTCTGCAAGTGGGGGTTTGGACGGGAGGGAAACTGGGAACATTGGCGGTGGGAAATGTGCACTGGTGAAGGGACAGGTATTGGAACATTATATGAATGAAACCCAATCATGAACAGCCTTGTAACTGTGATTCTCACTGTGATTAAAAATGTTTGTTTTAATTAAATTTAACAACAAGAATGTATGTCCTTCACCGCTATAATAAACTGCCTCCCACAAGTGAAATAACACAAAGAACGCTTGGGCCCAGCTCCCATGCGCACACAATGATATTCCATCAGTCACCCGATGTCACCATCCTTGTTCTCTCCATACTAGTTCTCAGTTTTCAAAAGTAAAATCTTTAGAGCTCCCCACAGCATTGCTTTCTTCCACTCAAGTATGTAACTTGAATTCGTGGTCTAAGGAATTCTTTTAATGTCAGGTTTTAGTGGAAGCTCCTTACGTCATACATAACACAGAAATAGATGAATAATTACTCCAAGGCGATGGCTGTGGTGATACAGACATTGGTGAACAATCCTTCCAGTTCCGATGGCCACTGTCTATAATTGTGTCCCTTCTGCTTTCATCTCTAATTATTCTTGGTGACCTGCATAGTCCCTCAACACTGCACTAGAAGGCTTAAAGACTTTCTCATCTTTTCCTCTGTCCCAACTTGCGAGAACAAAGTCATAGGATAAAATCAAAGCTTTGAGCAGCATTATTCACAATAGCCAGAATCTGGAAGCAAACCAGAGTGCCCGAAAATTGATGACTGGATAAAGAAGCTTTGGTACATCTACACAATGGAATACTATGCAGCTGTTAGGAAAAATGAAGTTATAAAATTTGCCTATAAATGGATGGACATGGAGAAGATTATGTTGAGCGGAAATTAGCCAGAAGGAGAGAGACAGATACAGAATGACTGCATTTATTTGCATGGCATAAATATATATGTACATATTATGATACCAATATCCAAGGTCAAGTGAAACATATATCAGGAGGTCTTGTCAAAGGTGGAGATCATCACAAACGTGTGGGAGTCAGAGTTTAGGTAAGACAGAAAAATGGAACAGGGTGCTAATAATAGTCGAGGGGTACTAATGCCAACCTAGAACTGAGCATTAAATAGAGGCAAAAGGATACACATGACAACCTTTTTAATGTATGTTCTGTAATCCATAGTCTGGAAGGGAAGGAAAAGAGAAAAGAGAGAGAAAGGGAAAGAAATAAAGAACCTGCCATGGAGCAGGGCTGGGGAAGGGGGAGGGAACCGGGATGTTGGTGGTGGGAGATGGGCACTGGTGGAGGGACGGGTGCTGAAACACTGTATGACCAAAACCCAAACATGAACTTTTTAATTGTATATCTTTTTTATTTGTATATCTCACGGTGGTATAATAAAAATACTTTAAAAAAAAAAATCAAAGCTTTGCCTACTGTAAGGTTTACTCACTTATTGTGTAACTATACGGTAAATTATCAATGGCTTCTCAGCAATGCTGTGGGTTTCTTTGTTAGTTTGGTTTTGGGCCGCACCTGGGGCTAGTCCCTGCTTTGTATTCAGGAATTGCTCCAGGTGGCAGGGTGTCTGGCTGCTGGTGCCAGAAATCTGTTCTGAGTCTCAGAAAGCCTGTGGTCAGCCTTTTGAACTCTCTCTCTTTGACCCTCAGCATTGGCCTTTTCTTAAGAGCAGCCTTTTGACTTTAAGGACTAGAGTTCTGTAGTGCTTTGCTCATGTTTATTTCCTGGTCTCTAATAAGACTTAAAGCTGTATGATTGCACCAGTTCTAAATCTGTGTGGGGGTGAACAATTAAATCATTGTTGAGAGAAAGCACGATTTAAAGATATGGAAAATGACTAAAGATGTTATTAAATTCTTTTCCTCTCGTCTTAATTTCCAGTGAGTTCTTCATGCCTGGGCTGGTTGATACACACATCCATGCCCCACAGTATTCCTTTGCCGGGTGTAATGTTGATCTGCCGCTGTTGGAGTGGTTGACCAAGTACACCTTTCCTACAGAACAAAGATTTCAGAACATTGACTTTGCAGAAGAGGTATATACCAGAGTTGTTGTAAGTATCCTGCTTATGAATATTGCACAATGTGCTGTTATCTTAGAAGTGTTTGTTTCTTGGGCAGATTGAAATTTATAAGCACAGGAAGTTAAGATTAGAATGAATTGTGGAGAAGTTTTTCCCACTTCTTTTGCAGTTCAGTGTGTTTGTGACTTCACCTACACAGCTAGTTAAGAGCAAAGACAAAACTTGAATTCGAATCCTCAAGTTGTCAATCTAAAGGATTTTCATTATTCTTCCTATGATTCTATCTTAATCTCTAATTTTTTGGCTTTGTGGCCATACCTTGTGGTGCCCAAGGGCTACTTCTGGCTCTCTACTCACAACTTGCTCCCAACAGCGCTTGGAGAACCACCAGAGATCACACCCAGGCCTTCTGCATGCAAAGTATGTGCTCAGACTGTCAAATTATCTTTCCAGCCCCTAAATGTGAGTTTAATTAGCATGTGTATTCCCTACTGCTATCCATCTAAATGCTGCTCTCGGGACCATATGGAATAGCTTTGGAAAATTCTGTGACTCATTTTCCCCATCTGCAGAAAGAGAAAAGAGAGATAATAATAGTATTCACTTCATAGGATTATTATGATAATTTAACAAGCTAATATTTGTGAGATGCTTAGAATAGTGCCCAGCACATGGACACATAGCGAGGGCTCTTGTATTTGCTTGTAAAACCTTTCATGGAAATTTAAAATGAAAATTTCAAATGACAGTTTGAATCATATCACATTCTATTAGTTCTGCCCGGAGGGAGACTAGAATGATCCATATTGCAGGGCACATGAGAACTGGAAGAGCAGAAACTCCACTCAGAGGGAAGTATGGAGCTAGTTTAGTCATTGAACTGCAGCTCTCCTGGGAGCTAAACCACGAAGCCTGTGAATATATTCTCTCAAGAAACTTGGTCCTTTTTAAAGTGCTAGCTCTATGCCCATTTCACTCAGCATCAAGAAAGCATCTTTAGTTAAGGAGTTAGCCTGCATGGTCCTTATTATCCGAGTGCTTCCCTTTTCTTTCAGTACACGAGGGCTGTCTTTGTACTGTGTCTGTTGATAGTTTTTCCCTGAAGGTGATGACTACATGTTGTTGATAATATTTCAAGCCTTATATGGTGCCCTCACAATTCTGACTCTCCTTCAGGTCTTGCATCATTAAGCTTTGAGAAGCGTGAGCCAAGTAGTAACATTTATACCCTTGCCTGGCTTAATTATAAATCCAGTGTGACTGCGGATGTACCTATTTATCATGCAGCCACATGACACCAGAAAACTGGGGGGACCGAAGATGAAAAACTGATTATGAAGTTGCCAGTGCATTGTGTTGCAGAATTGTGTTAACTGCAGTGGTACTTCTCGTTCTCAAAACTTTTTTCTTTTTTTTTTTTTTCTTTTTTTGGGTCACACCCAAGTCATTGGTACTTGGTGAAAAGAAAGTCACTTCCATTCATTAGAAATAATCTATTCTGGGAGCTAGAGAGATAAAACCGCGGTAGGGTGCTTGACTTCATGCAGCCCATTCAGATTTAATCCCTGGCATCACATATGGTCCTCGGAGCCTGCTGGGGTGAGGGCTGAGCACTACTAGGTATGGCCTCAAAACCAAAAACAGAGAAATAATTTAATCTGTTAAGAGACTCATGGTCAGGGCTGGAGTGATAGTACAGCAGGTAGGGCATTTGCCTTTCATGCAGCATCCGGCCAGGCTTCGATCTCTGGCATCCCATATGGTCCCCGAGCATGGCAGGAGTAATTCCTGAGTGCAGACCCAGGATTAGTCTCTGAGCATTGCTGAGTGTGACTCAAAGAGCAAGAAAATAAAAAAAAAAGAAGCTCATGGTAATTGCTAAATTTGGAACTTATTTGAACTTATAAAATGTGGTCCCCAAGCCTATTTGTTAAAGTTGAGAAACATAGTAATCTGTTTGATGTTATTCCTGATAGATTTCTCTATAAATGTAATCCTGATAGATTTCTCTATAAATGTAAATCAGACAAAGTTATTAAAAGTATAAAACCGCAGTAGGGTGCTTGACTTGCATGCAGCCCACTCAGATTTAATCCCTGGCATCACATATGGTCCTCGGAGCCTGCTGGGGTGAGGCTGAAGTATAGAGTATTCCACCTGCATGGCAGAGCCTGGCAAGCTACCCATGTCGTATTTGATATGCCAAATACCAGTAACAAGTATAGACCTCATTCCCATGACCTGATGGAATGGTTTGAGGCTCTTTATGTTCCTGGAGCTTCAGATGCCCTTGGGCTATTTTGCATGTGACAGGATGTATGGAGATGTTACTGGTGCCCGCTCCAGCTAATCGATGATCTACGGGAAGACAGTGATACAGTGATACAGTGATATTAAAAGTATACAGAGGATAGGACAAGGCAGGTTCAATCCCTGGTGCCGTGTGTGGTCCCGGAGCCCTACCAGGAGTGATCCTGGAGTGCAGAGTCTGGAGTAAGCCCTGATCAGTACTGTGCATGGCCCCCAAACCAATCAAGCAAAGAAAAAGCCCTCTCAAACACTTATACAAATCTAAGGTGGAAAACCAGAAAAACCCAAAGACAGAAGAACATAATGAAGAAGAAAAGTGGCTATGTTTTATTTATTTTCTTTTATTTGGGGGTGGGAGTGAGGGTGATGGTGGGCTCCTAAACAGTGATCAGGGACCAGCCAGGCTGAGTATTCAGTGTTCTGCCCGGAAGGCAGCTGGTGGTGGTACTGAGGGCACCAAGGCAAACCCAGTAAGTGCTCCTGGGTGCAGGTGGGGTGAGGGATCAAACTTGGGCCTATGTAGGTGAGGTCTGTGGGCCTGATCCCAAGTATTCCCACCCTTAAAATACATACATGTTGCTGCCCTGAGGATGGCCTCTCTAGACATATATTTTTGGGGGGTCACACCTGGGGATGGTCAGGGGTTACTCCTGGCTCTGCACTCAGGAATTACTCCTGGTGGTGGTCAGGGGACCATATGGGATGCTAGGGATTGAACCTGGGTCGGCCACTTGAAAGGCAAATGCCCTCCCTGCTGCCCTAAACAGATTCTTTTTAGCCAAACTCTTTTCTTATTGTTTTCAGTTATATTTGTCATATATATGTCATCTATATGTGGCTGATTTAATAGATGGGTTGTACTCACTTGTATCACTTGTCTTCCCGTTGATCGATTTGCTCGAGCAGGCACAGTAACATCTCCATATGTCCTGTCACATGTGAGATAGCCCAAGGGCATCTGCCCACTCCAGGAACATAGAGAGCCTCAAGCCATTCCATCAAGTCATGGGAATGAGGTCTATAATTATTACTGGTATTTGGCATGTCAAATACAACACGAGTAGCTTGCCAGGCTCTCTGTGCTGGGTTGTACTCAGTGGGAACAAATCGGAAAACTTGAGGGGTTCCTTTTCTGTTTTCCAGCATCCCACATACCGCCCCCACACACACACATTTTCTTCTGTAAGCTCCTTTTAATTTAATTCGAGTAGATTCTTTTGTTGCTGTTACTGTTGTTTGGATTTCTCACTTGGCAGTACTTACTGAGGGCTTACGTCTGGCTGTGTGTTCAGGGATTACTCTTGGCAGTGTTCGTGGGACTTTATTTGGAGCTAAGAAATGCACCTGGGTTGACTCATACAAGGCAAGTGCCTTACCCACTGTACTATCTTTCTGGTTCACCCTTTAATCTAATTTGGATCTCCCAATTCCTCACCCACTGAAGCTTTTCTCCTCCTGACTCAGATGAAGGGACTGTTAGTATCTGTCTCCTCATCTTCCATTTTGATATCATGTTCAAATCCAGATTTTAGAGAAGACTTAAGAGGTAGAGATTTTAGAGAATGCTATATTATGCAGAGCCTGGCAAGCTTACTGTGTCGAACTTGATATGCCAAAAATAGTAATGAGAATAGACTTCATTCTCGTGACCTGAAAGAAATGGTTTCAGGCTCTTCATGTTCCTGGATTGAGCAGAGGCCCTTGGGCTATACTAGCAGCAATGGGACAAGCAGCAGCAACAGGGACAAGTGAAGATGTTACTGGCGCCTGCTCGAGCAAATCGATGAATGGGAAGACAAGTGATACAAGTAATATTATGCTACTTCAAGGTGGTTTTTTAAAAGTATTTTATTATACCACCATGAGATATACAATTACAAAGATATACAATTACAAAGTTCATATTTGGGTTTTGGTCATACAGTGTTCCAGCACCCATCCCTCCACCAGTGCCCCTCTCCCACCACCAACGTCCCTGGTTCCCTCCCCCTCCCCCAGCCTGCCTCTATGGCAGGTTCTTTATCTCTTTTCCTTTCTCTCTATCTCTTTCTCTTTTCCTTCCCTTCCAGACTATGGATTACAGAACATACATTAAAGGGTTGTCATGTGTATCCTTTTGCCTCTATTTAATGCTCAGTTCTAGGTTGGCATTAGTACCCTCGACAATTGTTAGCACACTGTTCCATTTTCTGTCTTACCTAGCCTCTGACTCCCACACGTTTGTGATAATTTCCACCTTTGACAAGACCTCCTGATACATGTTTCACTTGACCTTGGATATTGGTATCATAATATGTACATATATATTTACGTCATGCAAATAAATGCAGTCATTCTGCAAAGTGTTTTTTAAAAGCGTGCTTTCTCTGCCAACATGAAATTTCTGGTCTCCATTAAAGTGTTAAACAAGTTTTGTCACTTTCCTCCCTGGGTCTCCTTATTTGGCGCTTCCCAGCTTGTGACATAACTAACTACTCTCACTCTGTCCTAAGGTCTATGATTTGAGTCTACAGAACTCAATGAATTTTTTTGACCTAATGAATTTGTCTAATGAATTTTTTCACCTCCTATATGTAATTTCCAATGAATTTCAAATTTAGTTTTCAAAATGTTAATCCAAATTTGTTATTTTTCAACATCTACATTTACTTTCTTAATAAGCTTGACTTTTTCTTATGTTACTGCTTCTCTTGTCTTCCTTTTGAGTTCATTATTTCATTTTCCTGGAATAGAGCTGCTAATAATCCTTTCTGATAAATGGGTGCCAAGGATGGTAAATCTTTGAAATACCAAAAATGGATTTTATCTATACTGCTCTCCAAATTATGTGCTTCAACTGTAGAGAGAAATCTGTGGGGGCAGAGGGGATTAGAATCTTCCAAGAGATTTTGGAAGGGACTCTTCCTTCCAAATCACTCCTGTAGTGATGCCCAGGCGCTCTGCAGGTGGCACCCAGTGGGGGTGGGGGTGTGGGTGGGGCCTTTTAGTGGCAAGGTTCAACCCTTAATTTGCACATAGCATATTAGGTCTTAAATGCTTTGCCTGAACATTGACAGTCTGATTCTCCTTCCTGTCTAATGTGTTGGCATCCAGGGATTCTCCTTCATTCTTGCTCTTATGAAATTCCACTTAAGCATTAAAAAATCATTTTCTATAGTGCATTTCATAAGAAAATGGTTTTTCTCCCATTATAGGAGATGCTCTACCCCACCCCCGCACTCTGATCCATTTCACTTTATGCTCCATTCTGAAAGAATGACCATGCTCAATTTTTCTTTTTTTTGTTTTTATTTATTCATTCATTCATTTATTTGTTTGTTTGTTTATTTTTGCTTTTTGGGGTCACACCCGGCGATACTCAGGGGTTTCTCCTGGCTCTGCCCTCAGGAATTACTCCTGGTGGTGCTCGCGGGGACCATATGGGATCCCGGGATCGAACCTGGGCTGGCATGGGCTGGCCGAGTGCAAGGCAAACGCCCTACCCGCTGGGCTATCGCTCCGGCCCCCATGCTCAATTTTTCAAGTCATTAATTAACCTGGCTTCATTAATTCCCCCAATAGCAATTCTGTTTATCTGAAGAGACTCATTTCTGGTTTTTTTGTTTTTGTTTTTGTTTTTTGTCTCGTGGCTAATTCTTCCTCCAGTACTCTTTTAATAAGTGTTTGCTTAGTGCCTGCTGAGATCCAAGCAAATCCTACTCACTGGAGGTTGAGTTCAACTCTTGCCTCTGTGATAAAGCTTTAGATTTTCTCCTGGATTGTGATTCTGATAAAATTTTTTCCTTGCATGGGGCCGGAGCGATAGCTCAGTGGGTAGGGCGTTTGCCTTGCACGCGGCCGGCCTGTGCCTGCCCGGGTTCGATCCCCGGCATCCCATATGGTCCCGCAAGCACCACCAGGAGTAGTTCCTGAGTGGCAGAGCCAGGAGTAACCCCTGAGCGTCGCGGGTGTGACCCAAAAAGCAAAAAAAAAAAAAAAAAATTCTCTAGCGTGTGGCTCAGAAAGTTCAAACATCCTACATTGGCAGCCAGGCATATTTTATTTCATGTGCAAAAATCATTTTAACATTAGAAAATACTGGCATAAAATCTAGCTCCAAATTCTCTCAACCTTGGCACTAAGTGTCATAACTGGGCTCTCATTTGCCTTTTGAAAAAGCAGATTGGCTGAAACTAGTAATATGCTTCTCTCTCAGACAGGGCATTCTCTGCTCTATTATTTTAAGCCTCAGCGATTTTTCCACTCTGAGAAATTTCTCTTCTAATGTATTCTATGAGTCTTACTTTTGAGTGTTACAGATTTTCACTTTTATAAGCTCTTGTCCCCTGATTTCCATGGTGTTCTGTTCTTGTTTTGTGGATGTAATATTTTTTAATCTGAGAATACCAATCCTGGGTTTTGTTTTCTTTTCATTAAAAGTTTCATTAGGACCATAGAGTTAACCTTTATCCTTCAAGATTTTTCTCCAGATTCTCTCTTCCCCTCCACACTGCTTTTATTTGGGAGGAGGAAGGGAGTGTGCACCCATCTGTGCTCAGGGTTTACTCCTGCCTCTGTTCCCAAGGATCACTCCTAGCAGGCTCTGGGGTGCCAGGGATCAAATTTGGGTTGGCTGTCACTATCAATATCACTATCTTCCCGTTAATCATCTATTTGCTAGAGCGGGCACCAGTAATATCTCCATATGTCCTGTCTCATGCTAGTAGAACCCAAAGGCATCCGCTTGCTCCAGGAACATAAAGAGCCTCAAACCATTATATTAGGTCACGGCAATGACCTAATATAAATGTTACTGGTATTTGGCATATCAAATATGACACGAGCAGCTTGCCAAGCTTGCCGGGGCGGGTGGCATACTCTTGTAGTCACCTCTAAATACAGCATTTATTGATGAACTGCGCGCCGCAAGCTATAATCTATATGCAATATATGTATATATATATATATATTATATATATATATATAATATATATTATATAATATATATTATATTTGGGTTGGCTATATGCAAGACAAACATTTTCCCTGCTATGCTATTTCCCTAGCCCTTCCTTTTGTTAATAGTTTTCCTCCAGCACCTGGGGTGAACATTCATATTTAAATGTGATGCTCTAAGATGCTCTTTGGAAAATCTGAGTGAGGGTAGTGGATTTCTTTATGGAAAGAACTCTGGAGGCAATTAACAGCTTTATGGTTCTCTAATGTCATTATGGAGGACATCTTTATTCTAGAATCCTTCTGTCCTTCCAGGGGAGGAAAGATGAAGGGCCCAGAGGTCAACCAGGTCTCACTTAACCCTCTTCCATTGTGCCTCACCTTGTCCTTTGGGACTTACACCCTATCTCTCTCTTCTGCAAGGAACAGGTTAGGGGTGGTTGGTTGGTTTAACAGAAAGGAGCAAGATCCCCTGTGTTTAATGATCTGTATACAGAATTCCAGCCAGTTCCCTGTTGACAACTTCATCTCTCTCTCTCTCTCTCTCTCCCTCTCCCCCCTTTCTCTCTTTCTCTCCCTCCCCCTCTCTCTTTTGTCTATCTGTCTCTCTCTCTCTCTTTTTTTCACTTGCTTCCAGGTTCAAATCCCTGTTTTTGTTTTTTTGTCTTCTAGGAAGACTGTAATGTTTTCTCTGCTCATGCTTCCCTTTATATTTTTCTTGTGTGCTAATATTATTTGGTTGGGGGTGTTGCAGGATTTAGGCCATACCCAGTAATGATTTACTCCTGGATCTGTGTTTAGGAATCATTCCTGGCAGTACTTGGGGAACTATTTGTGGTGCCAGGCATGGAACCAGGGTTGACCATGTGCAAGTATGTGCAAGTCAAGCACCGATATCCTTTGCCCCTTAAAAAAATGTTTGTTTTTCTGGGGACCCATACCTGAGGTTGCTTTGGTGTTACTTCTGGCCCGATTCTTGGGGGAGCCATGTAGGGCCAGGAACCAGAACTGCGCCTCCTACCTGCAAAGTATACACTCCAGATGTTTGAGCATCTCTCTGGCCCCTTGGGCTCTTATTTTAGTGGGAATTTTCTAGGAATGGGAGATAGTTATATTAGTTTGCACTAGAAGTCTGCCTGCATAGTGTTTTGAAATAGATAGAAAAATCTCATTTATTGGGGCCAGAGCGATAGTCCAGTGGGTAAGGCATTTATTTGCCTTGTATGCTACTGACCGGGTTCGATCCCCAGCATCCCATATGGTCGTCCGCACAACGCCAGGAGTAATTCCTGAGTGAAGAGCCACGAGTAACCCCTGAGCATTGCTGGGTGTGACCCAAAAAGCAAAAAAAAAAAAAAAAACCCTCATTTATTCACTCCCAGAAGCCATTAAGTTTGGCTATCCTTAAATAATCCATTAAAGGAAGCGGAGGCGGCCAGCGGCCGGCGCCCGTCAACCCGCATCCCAGTCCCAGACGCCAGGAGTAATTCCTGAGTGCGAGCCAGAGCAACCCCGAGCATCCGCGGTGTGACCCAAAAGCAAAAAAATAAATAAATAAAAAAAAAGTGAATCAATTAACATCACATTTTAAGAATTTTGTAACACAGAACTATGTGAATTTAGGAAATTTTAAGTGCCAACTTCTCCAGGTAACACTTTTAGAATATAAATAGATTTGCCATTTACCTTTGCTGTCTTTCTTATCAAGATGGCATACCTTGAAATAAAAGCATTTTAAAATTAAGAACTGAAATTCTATTTTCATCTGTATTTGCCATGTGACTCTTCTGGCACAAACGATTCATGAGTTTTTTGTGATTTATTTTTAGAGGCGAACACTAAAGAATGGAACAACCACGGCTTGTTACTTTGGAACAATTCACACTGACTCATCACTGCTCCTTGCGGAAATTACAGGTGAGGAGATAAAGAAGGATTTATGGGAACATTGAGTAAAGGTGGGCAGGTCCTGCCCGGAACAATCTACACTTGAGAGCAGTCTGCCCTGAACTTGCTAGAATATTAATGTTGAATTTCCGTGTGTGTGTGTGTGTGTGTGTGTGTGTGTGTGTGTGTGCGTGCCACACACGGCCGTGCTCAGGGCTTATTCCTGGCTTTGCTCGCAGGGTCACTCCTGGTGGTACTGGGGGGACTCTATGGGGTGTCAGGTGTCGAAACTCAAGTTGGCCATATGCAAAGCAAGTGTCCTACCCACTGTACTATCTCTCCATCCCTGAATGTTGGACTTCTTACCATTGTAATTTTAAGTGATTTGATTATTTATTTATGAATTTTCAGAGAGGTATGTATGGGTTTGGATTTATGTATTAGTTTAGGACTCTGGGGAATGGTTTGTAAATTCTGAGACACCTGTTTCATAATCAATAGATATGTCTAGGGTGTAATCTAAACTAAGGGAAATGTACTAGACGTTGTAACATGTGAAAGAGAAAATAGTCTCTGTCCTTGAGGCAGACAAAATGAATTGATCATTAACTACCAGTATTGATTAGTTGGTTCATGAGCAGTTATTACTAGGTGCTGGGCTTTGTGCAAAGCACTTCACATAGATTATTACTGGGCTTTGTTCAAAGCACTTTACAAGGATTATTTCAGCTCAGCTGAAATCTGAATAATTCAGCTAAATATTACTGATCAGTTCATGTTCTCATGTTTTAGGTGCATAAATTGAAGCTCCAAGATGTTGTGTAACATGCTTAAGTCTCATAGATAGTAAGCATAGCTAGACAGAATTTGGATCAGCGAGCCCAAGAATGACTCCCAGAACAGCACCTAGAGCATAGCAGGTGTTCAGTAAATACAGTTGACATTACTGCTTCCTGGTCAAAGCTGTTTATTGACATTACTGCTTCCTGGCCCAAAGCAGTTTATGCCAAAGCCCTGAAGAGTGACCCTGAAACTAAGTATTGCTATTTCCAGAGAACACAGAGAGAAGTCAGAAATGGGCTGTCGAGGAAACTCATGGAAGAGGCCTTTCAACTAGGTGTTAAAGGGCAGATGAAATGGGCAAAGACAAAAAGATCTTTAAACTAGTGGAAAGGACTTGGCGCAGGAACAGGGACAGGAGGTGACTCGAGGAAGCCAGAGGCAGAGGAGTTGAGGAGCAGAGAGGTGGAAGGGATGGAAGAGGAGACTGGACTCGTGGGATAGTTCAGATCGGCATTGTTGGAGGCTGGAGAGTTAGTACAGGGCTAAGGTGCTGC